>JABFPM010004577.1:0-12429 GCA_022817325.1 Idris sp. 1 HC-2018 | reverse complement strand
GTGACACCCTGAAATATGCCAATAAAAGCAATTTTGCATACAATTTCAAAAAAAAAAAAATCAAAATTTTTGGAACTCAAAGCACACCTTCAAAATTATTTTTTCCTTGTTTCACGGTTACTCAAATGCATCAAAAAATGTGTCCCAATTTAAATTTAAAGGGTAACACCTTTAAAATGGCTAAAATTAGTATAAAATCTTCTTAGCAGTATTTTCATTTATATTAACTACTTTTGTAAGTCATATTTTCTTGAAAAATTTAATTGAAATTTTAAATATATAATGAAAAATATAAAAAATTATTTTTCGAATAAAATGAATTATTTGTTAACATACTCGAAGCAAGGTCAATTAGTCATTTATAAATATATAAAAAAAAAAAAAAAAATAAATAAATAAATAAATAAATATATAAAAAAATATATATAAACTAAAAACTTATATTCTGAATTTTAAAATGCTAGCATCAATCTTCAGGTTAGTTTAAACATTCTGAATCAATCTTGGTAGCATAATATCATAATAAATCAGTCTTTTGAATCACATTATTTTGCATAAAATGTCATACAATTTTTGTTACAAAATTCAGTCTCCTTTTTTGATTTTGAACTGAAAAAATCCAGATTTAAGCCCAGATTTGATTTATTTATTTAATTTATACATTTGTAAAATCAAGAAATTTTGCTTTCATTAAAGTTGAAACAAGATCAGAGTTAAAAAGTCATGTGTTGGTTAATAGCATATAGGCAGCGTTACCAGAACGGCATTATATCGTAAAACTCGATTTCTTGTATATAAGGAAGAATGGTGGCAGGTGTAAGAGAAGGCAACGTCCTTAACACAGCATCACAGAACCATGTCTAATTCCCAAATTGAGTATACCATCCTCTTCCTTATGCCAAAAAAAGACATAATTCAAGATATTAGCTCAGTACACAATAAAAACAAATGAAATCATTGCTTTAACCTTCCGGCACTCACGCGGTGTACTGAGTACACAAAGAAAAAAAATTCCGAGTTGGTATAAACGCGAGAAACAAGGATGCAAAAAAGGCGCGAATTCCAAAAGGTTAAAGATAGTATATTTTGCAACAAGGGAGGTCGCGTCGAATTTCCATGTTACAAATGTAAATTTTCGTTACTAGTGTGCGCGAAGAGTGACTTTCGCGAAATGTCCATGGTGAGCGACGCGAGTACGAAAAAAAAATATTTTGATTTATTATTTATGGAATTTATGCTATATGTGCAATTATTTTTTAACTAAATAGAAAAATTACAATTGAATCATAATAACATTGAGAAATTAATCCAGTCTTGCTCTGAAAGAAATCAATTTTTTTCAGAGAAAAAGTGACCTTGTTTTAAGTGCAAACGTTTAGAAATCAGTTAAAGTTCTTCGAAATATGTGAGTACACAATATTTATTACATAATACTCTTAACCCGGTGTCACACGCGCTATATATTCCGTAAACAAGGCTCGTGCAAGAGCATTTTTCTAACGCTCGTTGAATGACTCTCAATGATTTTTTAATGAATGATACTCAATAATTTTTAGTTTATTATCAATTAAAAACACTTTAATTCACCGGCCTACAAATATTTTTAATCGTCACGACTGATCAGTTTGCGAATTTGAGCATTGTCGGTAAAGTAGCAACTCATTGTGATCTGCTATTTTGGCAAACTCAAATGATGCCGAACCAACGCATGATGAAAGTTTTGCTAACAATCGCTGTTGAATAAATGATATTTTTTCATTCCTAATGCAATGATCCAACTAAATTTTTTTCCTTGTCGAAGTTAAAGGTTTACATAAAATTTTTATTTTACTTCGATTGATTTTTTAAAAGTTATTAGTAAAACGGTAAATTCTGCAGCAAAATGCTCATAGTGCGTGTGATGCCGAGTTAACTTATAAATTTTAAAAAACAGACATGATCCGCTATTGCTCTGACCAACCCGTTTATTACTAACAGCATTATATCCAATTAAAGAATTCATAAATTTATGTCTGTAATTTAATTTGTAAAACAAGCAAAATTAACATCTGTTTCATTTTCAAATAAATTAAATTATTTAAAACAAAAAACTAGTTATAATAGAATATAATAACAATTTATCAACACACAATTAATCTATTACACGTCAAGCGTTTGAGTAGATTATTACACAACATTATATTAAAAGTATAAATACAAATTGTACTAATAAGTATTTGCAGTAAAAAATATTAATTTCTCAATAACATATCAGTCATAATTCGCATTTAAAATAAAAAAATTGTGATTTCGTTTATTTTGTATAATTTTTGGTTTTTTAGAGGCCTCTATATATTATACATTATCACAATGAAGTCTATCAGTATCATTCAAAATAAATTGTAATTATCCAATAATGAGCAGAAATTGTTGATTATGACAAGATAAGAAAATTCACACAAAATCAACGAAATCTGATCGAAATAAAAAAAAGTCATAGATGAAACAATTCGCACATGGAACAAAAATGTTCCATAGGCCGTTCTACTTCTTCTTCTTTAAGAGGATGTGAAAGTTCTTCGTTCACAGAGTTAGGGACTTTTTGAATAAAATTATCAATTTTGTGAATTAAATAAAGATTGTATATTCATTCGAATCTTTAATATTAGGAGAATAATTTCGTTTAGAAGAAAGTCTTGTTAAATGAGAATTGTCGTCGTATTTAGGGACCGCGTTTTGTTTGTAACCCCAAAAACGCGGTCCCTATTTTTGCGCGCATTTCTTTACAAAAACTAATTTTTAATAGCTTATATGACTCTTTGTGAGTGAGAAAATCGAATAATTTAATATGGATTAATACTTTTTAATATTAACAATAATAATTGAAAAAATGCAATGTCGGTAATGTCGGTATTTGACATCCTCGTAAGAGCATGTCGAAAGTCTGCTGCAACGGAGTTTTTCCTTTCTCATTCTGGAAAATTATTTTAAAGCAAAAGAAATGTCATTTTGAATAAAACTGTAGGCGTAGTTTCAAAATTGCGGATTTCTTACCAACTGTCGATAAAAAAATCGTAATTTTGAAACTACGCCTGCAGTTATATTCAAAATGATATTTCTTTTGCTCAAAAATAATCTTCCACAATGAGGGAAGACCAGTACATTTCGCTTTTTTACAAATAATCAATAATCATATTACTATTTGATAAAACAAAAACTCCGTTGCAGCAGACTTTTGACATGCTCTTAGCAAAACAATTTCACAGAAAATTGCTATTTAATCTGTAGAATACACGAAAACAATCTGATATGTAGTTTCAACAGACAAATAAAATGCTCATCGTAAGACACGCTCATGAATATTTATAAAAATAAAGTTAATTCATTAATGAATTTTCGAAAAACCGGGTTTTTTCAACTAAAAATTCTTATTTTTTGTATTTCAATATGTTATATTTTATTTCCTTAGTATTTAGTGCTGTGTTGTCAGATTCTGCTCGAGTGTTTCACTTTTTTCTAAATCAAAGTTGAAGAGGAAGTGAGACACAAGAACTGATGTGGCAACGCTGCTTTGGCTGTTTTTAGGCTTCAAACAGCGCGTGGGAGAGTGTAAGAGTTTGTTAGCATGAGTGGGGGTAGGTCTGGAAGTTAGAGAGGGGATAAAAAGGTTCCCACTCACTGAACTACTGAGTCTGTTTTCATACCTATTTGAATAATCGAGTTGTGCTGACGTGTTTGTTTGTTGAAGGAGAAAACCTAACCTATAAAATAATAACGTTCTTGTTATTAAAGTGTTATACTTAATTGTTGCAGTGTATAAATTTGCATATAGTTACTGAGGTAAGTTTTTCGAATTTATAACACTTATTGTGTTGTGAATTTGATTATCAATATTCAACATATTTGTTTGAATATTTTTTAATTAATAAATTTAGAAATATTTATTAGAGATGGCTGAACAAGAACGAACTTCTGAGCAAGAAGAATTTTTGAAATCTTGTGAAGAAGAGTTTGAGTTTCGATTCTCTAATAAAGATGAAGACTTTATGAAAATGAAGAACAGTGAAAAATTGAGTTGCCCTCCAGTCGTGGATCCATGGTCTAGTAAACCACGGAATCCGAATGGTGCGCAAAGGCAATATCATGGTCAGTCAAATAATAAAAGAAATTATAGTATATCAAATGACAGACCATCTAATAATTCATATAATAGATCTACATCCGATAGATGTTACGATAAAACATCTTATATGTCTTATGATAGATCTACTTGTGGTAGATTTTATAAGTCTTATAATAGATCATATGACAGACAATCTAAAAGGTCATACGATAGACTGTATGATAATAGTAAACATCGGGACAAATTTTATGACAGAAAGAATAAAGAAGAGAAATATTATCGCAGAAGATCTTAAAAAATGTTATTAAATGATAAACTAGTATGACTGGCAAATCCCTATAAACGGGCTCTTTGGTGTGAACGGGAATCTCTATAAACGGGCTCTCCTTTGATTGAGATAGACCATTGACTTGGACGTAAAATCAGACTTTCTCTGAAATTAACATTAGAGACCCTAACATTTTGACAGACGAACAGACGTGAACAGATATGCTACATATTTTTGAGACATAAATCCGACCGGCAACCTCCACGTGGTATGTCTTGGGTAAAGCCATGAAGACTAATCTTCATGGGTAAAGCTAATGCCGGCGGTATAGAAATTAAATGGTATACAAATTTCAATACTAAATGTAACAAAAGACTTATTTCATTAACATTTATAACTCTTAATTGAAAACTACAATTAATATTAATCTAAATATTAACTCCTACTGAAATATACCTAATAATTATGATTTGAGAAATCATATGACTTCAATCATTTGAAAAAATTGATCAATCTAAAAATAAACAAAAGCAATATTATAACTCTCAAAATTAAAAAAATACTTCTTTACAAAACTGTGCAATCGAGGAAAAACCGATTAACTTAATGATTTGAAACGCATAAATTTTAATTATAAAATGTTTGTTACGTCCTACAGTTTTATTTCTGAGATTTGTTTAACGTTCTGCATGATAAATAGATAAAACAAATTGATGCCCTGCTGCAAAAATCCACATAGAAGTCTAGAGAAATTGTGTAATTTCAATGCATCTATATGGATTTCTATATAGATTCCACATAGATTTCATATATATTATTGGAATTGCACAATTACACTAGATTCTTTTGAAACAATCAACTTTTGAGTGTTTTTAGGAATTTTTAATATTTTTAGATTTGTTATTATTTACAAATTTTTAATTCTCCAGCAAAAAAAATCAAACTTTTGCTAAATTGTCGAAAAAACAAAATTGAAAAGCAATTTTGAGAATTTGGCATTTTTAACTAAAAAAATGATTCAAGATGGTGGATCACAAATTCAAAAAGAGTAGAGTTTTTTAAAGAAATATTTTGAAATTTTAATTAAATTAAGATAAATTTTAATTTTTAAAGACAATTAGTCAGATTTTGAGGTTAAAGAATCAAAACAAAATGGCGGATAAAAAATAAAAATAAACTAGTGTCTTTCATTTAAAATACTTTTTCATTTTATTTGAATGACAAAGTAGAAATGTGAGATTAGAAAATCGAAAAACGATATGGCAGCTCTAGTATGACGTATAAAAAATGAAAAAACGTTGACATTTTAATTTTGAAAATTTAAATAAGAAATGTTTTGAGTTATAAAGTCACTAATTTTTAGGTTAGAGAATCAACATTTTAGATGGCGGATCTACTAAGGCGTATAAAAAAAGAAATAAGTTAAAATTGAAATCTAAGTAAAAAAAAAAATTGATTCTCGAGGCCAATGAGTTCGATGCTGAGGTTAGAGGGTCAAAACTTAAGAAGGCGGATCCAAAATTTAAATAAACTATTGACTTTTATTTTTTTACTTATTTAATATTTGTTTAATGAAATATTGAAAATTAAATAATAAACATTTATTTAGTATACGTTATAACACCGATGGGGTCATTCCGGTCATTTTTGTCTTTTAAAATGTTTCTCTCACTTTTCTTAATCTATACTACAAAGCTTATTTCCAATAGCTTTGCAGATTAAAAGAATTTCAGTTTTTTGTCAAAGGTTTTTTTTAAGTTAAGCATAAGAAAAAGTCAGTAGCACGAAAATGACCTCATCGGTGTATTCTAGGGTTAACATTAAACATAATTTGGACCTAGACATTTATTTTTTGATTCTAAATGTACTATATCCTTCTACTGTATCATACACTTCTAAAACTTACATGGTTGAAAAATATTAATAAATCAAATTTTAATTTGTCAATATATGAAAATAAATTTATAGATCATTACTAAGCACAATAAAGTGTACCGTGTCTATTTTTTTGACAATAGTTCACCAGAATTTGTTTTTATTCTAATTTTTAATTAGTTTTATGTTTAAGGTGAAATCTCAGTGACTGATGAAATCACGGAGTGACTTTTTTGTAAATTACTTAATTATAACAAAAAATTTTCGGTTCTTGTAAGTCCGTTTTGTCATTAAAAGGAATTAAAATCAATTAAAAAAAGTTATTTTTATGAAGAATTGCTTACAAGAGTTCGATTTTCAATTTTTTTTTTTTGGTATAATAAAGTAATTTACCAAAAAGTGAATCCGTGACTTTAGCACTGATATTTCACCTTAATTAAAACTGTTTTTATCAAATAAGTTTTCTATTTATATTATTTCTGCAAAAAATGTCTCGGATAGTAGAGCTGTACTTTTCTGCTGCCGATAAATTAGGAATTCCTCTGTACAATTAATCTCACTGTACCTTTCAATGATAAAAAAGTCTGCAATATGACCTTTTGATTGAGTCTCATGTGCGCAATATGTCAACCTGTTTTGTAAACTAATAATCTTTATAAAAAAGTAAGTTTGTGGGTATTTAAATATTATTTTGAAGCTGTAAAATTTTTTCTTTTAATTAAATGAAATATGCTTTTAATTTCCACCTCTAATATAAAATAATATAATATTATTTTATAATTTAAAACTATACTGATTAAGCTATTAAGAAATATTTAAAATATTTTCTATTTATGAATATAAACATAATTAAAAAATTATCTAACGATCGTTCAAAAGAAATTTTTGTTTAAAATTTTGTAAAATATTAACGTTATTATATTTAAAATAATGTACATAATACTTTAAAGTTAGGTTAATTTTTATAAATTTATGTTTGAAACAAACTTTGTTCTCTTTTGAGACATTTTGTCAGGGATATATTTCTTTTTTTTATTTAAATCCTGCAAATTAAGATGTATAACTAAAATTGTATAAAACTTTTTCAGTGCAACCTGGAATGATTGAAGCTGTTCTAAATGAAGACTTGCTACAATTAGAATTTCTAATACAAAGTGGCGTTGATGTCAACATAGAAAACTCCGAAAAACGAACACCTTTGCATTATGCCGTGCAACGAAAATCCAACAAAAAAATGGTTGAATTTCTTTTAAAACATGGTGCTAAAATTAACTCAATTGAAGCATCCTTAGGTTCAACCCCTCTTCACAATGCCGTTAAAGTCAAAAATAATATCGAAATTGTAAATATCTTAATCAAAAACGGTGCAAACGTAAATGCACAAAATCATTCCGGTGAAACCCCTCTTCACGAAGTTATCAAATCCGAAAATTGTATCGAACTTGTAAAAAATTTGATCGAACATGACGCCGATGTTAACGCAAAAGACAAAGGTGATCATACTCCTCTTCACAAAGCTATTTACAGTAGTTTAGAAAATAATATCGAAATAGTAAAAATATTGGTAGAAAAAGGTGCTGATGTTAATTCACAATCCATTAATGGCGATACTCCTCTTCACGTGGCTATTTGCAAAAATAAACAAACTGACCTTGAAATAGTAAAACTCTTATTGGAAAATGGTGCCGATGCGAACACTTCAGATGGTGTTTATTTGCCCATACATGAAGCCGTTTGTCGAACAAACGACACGATTGAAATTTTAAATAGTTTACTCGAGTATGGTGCAGATATAAATGGGAAAAAATTGGGAAATGGAGAAACGTCGATTCATTATTTGGTCTACGAAAAAGACAAAATTGAAATTTTAAAATTATTTATTGATCGAGGGGCGGATATCAATTTGACAGATAGTGGCGATTTTTCACCTTTGTTTAAATCCATGCAGAGGGAACGAGGAGAGGCGACAAAAATTCTTCTGAATAATGGGGCGGAACTTGATGATAATGTTATAGAAACTTTCAAAATGCTGTATGATTATTATCGGGAAAATAACAGTCCAATATTGAATATTTTTTTCAACCATTTTATCAAGTTGAAAATTGTGGACTTATTGGATGACAACATTTTTTCAGCCTGGGAATCAGAGTTAACGAAAAATCCGGATTTTGAGAAAGAGTGTACATTAGAAGTTGAAAAAATGGGGGAAAAATTAAATTGCGAGGATCGAAATATTAGTTTCTTGAACATTTTAAAAGATCCTTTGCGTAAAGTTGCTGTTTATATTAATGTAGAAGATATTCAAGAAAAAATTAATGCTATTTATTTGGATGAACATTCTCCTCATTATTCAGGTCTTTTGAAACGAAGAGTCAGGGAAGCTAAGGATTTAGCAGAAGTTTTAGATAATGGGCATAATTCTTTGAAATTATTTTTGGGTGATGATCGTTTGCCTTATATTTTTTCTCACGAAACATTGAACTATTTGAGTATTGAAGACATAAACAATTTGATTTCAAGTTTTAAAGATTGAGATTTCGTTTTGGTTTTAATTTTGTTTGGAGGTTTGAAAATAATATTTTCTACTGACTCGAAAATTAAAATTATGATTTATCTTTTTTATTTACAAAATTAGAATTATTGTAAAATATTATTTTCATTTCACAATTATCAACTTCAAATTCGTATGTTTAAATTATCTTACATTTTAAAACTGTAAAATGTTATGTTCATATAAGAATTATATTATAAAGCATCATTGTGATATAATTTAAAAAATGCAAAGATATAATAAAATTATTAATAAATAAATAAATAAAAAACCACATTTTTGTAAATATTGCATTTTTTTACTTTTTTCCTAATTTATATAATACAATTATTAGTAATATTGTGCACCTAAGTTATATAAGTTTATAATACAAATAAATTTGACTGATTAGGTTAAAAAACTAATTTGTCTAGTATTTTATTAAATTTAATAATTAGCATCACTTGTTTTCAAGACTTAACATATATTCTGCTAAACACCAAAATTATATATCATAAGTATATTTTAAAATAATTTAATATTATTTCTGTTGACATATTGCAACTACATTTTTACAGACTACTAATTAAAACGACCAAATAAAATCAATCGGTGAATTTAACTGTGATAAAAGAAATTTTTTGATATTTAAAGTTACAAAAATGTATAAATAAAAACTTTTATTTCGAATAAATAAATATTATTCTTTACAGTAGTAAAAATTTAAAAAAAAATAGTGTAAAATATTTTTTATAAGAAAAGAATTTATAGGTATAAGTGTAAGTAGAAAATATGAATAAAGTTGAAGCCAAAAACCCTTCTTGCCCCCAAAAATTATTTTTTTTAATGATTGAAACGTAATTTTCTCTTTTTTTGTAATAAAAAAACTAATATTTACAATTGCATTTTTCAGCTTATTCTAAATTATCTTCTCCTGTTAAAAAAGATGTCCAATCAAGTTAACTATTTTTTATAATGAAAAAAAAAATTGTAATACACATGTAAATTTACTTAAAGATAACAAGTGGGTAAAAAACTTCAGAAAAATATTTTATTTTACTTGAATGACTTCTGGTGTTCATGATTGACAGTCAATATTTTTCACGTATTTGTATGTCCTGAAAAGATTGTCGGAGTTACTATTTTACAAAACTAATTCGACTGAAAAAATTGAAATTGTTAGCAATATACAAATATACATAATAAAATATGCAAGTTTCATTCTATATTCGAAATAGTTTTATTTGTTATAAATTATAATTATCAAAATAAATACCAATTATTTTTTCATATTTTATATGCACAAATTTATATACAAGTGATTATTGTACAGTCAGGGAAATTAATGTCTGGTCTTAGTGTGGAACGATTTCCTTAGAGAAAGGACCAGGCAGTAAGGTGATACCAAAGTCAAACTAGGTTTGTCTCACTCTCTTATATTTTAGTTTCTTTCTGTCTATCTTTTTTTCTTTTCAATGACTTCGGCATCACCTTAAGGTAATGTATACCGACATTATCGACATTGCAGATTTGTTTAATTCTAATTAACTATCAAATTGCAAATAAATTAACGAGAAAAGCGCGCTTTACTCACGCATTTTACACTTTCCTAAACAAAGACATTCAAGTTTTATTATAAATTGTTCATGAATAACGATTTTTAGTTTTTGAGGTGAAGGTTAATCGTAAAAATCATTGTTTGTTTACATCCTTTAACATAGAATGATATTTAATTGAGATACTAATTCTTCCATCCTTGCAGAATCGCGCTCTTCTAAGTTTTTCGAAAAATAACTGTTATTTTAATTATTATAAATAAAGTCCCTCACTCCGTGGTAACAGAATTTAAACATTATCTTAATTTCCCTGATTGTACAACACATTGACGCACTGCAAAAAAAAGTAAACGATTTTTATTTCTAATGTCAAAATTATGAAAAAGCTCTAACCTTATAAATTTGTTGACATTAATTCACATTCTGTCTCAGTGTTTTTCACCTTGAGTTTTGTTAATTTTTTTAGTTTACAATCGTAAAACAATACCGACATTACAGTTTTTCAATTATTATAGTTAATAATAAAAATTATTAATCCATTTTAAATCATTTGATTTTCTCCCTCACAAAGAGTCATATAAGCTATTGAAAATTAGTTTTTGTAAAGAAATGCGCGCAAAAATAGGGACCGCGTTTTTGAGGTTACAAACAAAACGCGGTTCCTAAATGAAATTATTCTCCCAATATTAAAGATTCGAATAATTATACGATCTTTATTTAATTCACAAAATGGATAATTTTATTAGAAAAGTCCATAACTCCGTGAACGTAGAACTTTCACATTCTCTTAAGGAAATTAATAAGTTCTAGAGTCACGGAGTTAGTGTCTTTTCAAATTAAGAACATGTCAAAAGTCTGCTGCAACGGAGTTTTTGTTTTATCAAATAATAATATGATTATTTATTATTTTAAAAAAACAAAATTTACTGGTCTTCCCTCATTGTGGAAGATTATTTTTGAGCAAAAGAAATGTTATTTTGAATAAAACTGTAGACGTAGTTTCAAAATTGCGAATTTCTTACCAACTATTGATATCGGTCGATTTTTTCAACTGAAAAAATTTGACCTAAGTTAGGAGATTTGAATAATTTTTCAGTTACCAACTAAAAACACCTAGTAAAATAAGCAGTTACGAACGGTTTTCAATTGTTTGCCAACAGTTATAAACAATTGGAAACTAAAAATGTTAACAAAACTCGAGATGAAAAACACTGTCAGTGCGTCAATGTGTAAAATAGTCAATATAAAATAATGTATAAATAATTAAACGATCATCATCAATTTGTGTAATTAACTAAAAGAACGTACCAAACAAAGGGATTTGTTATGAAAGTTAATAACTAACCAGATAAAAAAATCAAAACAAATTGGAAGGTGAGTTTTGCATATTTCACTGTCTATACTTACTTTTGCTTTAATTGAAACTATAATTATCAAAACGGCACAAGTCCATATTTCATAGATTGCAATTTTATTCATTTTATGATATTTGAGTGAGAATTTTTAATTTTTCATAAATGTTTTATGATTTCTAATGTATCTGATAACATTTGTGGCTATAAAATGTATTCCAACAAATTTTGTATATATTTTTAATTTTCAATTGTTTTGTAGAGGTCAAAATCGTACTTGTGCGGTTTTGATTATTTTTCATTCGTGAACTTGTGCTGTTTTGCATATATTGTTTCTATACAGTTTTATATGCACTTCGTTTTTACATAATTAAAAAATAAACGCGGAAATAAAGTTTTATTTAGATTGTTTGGTAATCGTGAGCTGACGGTATGTTTTTTTTTACTTTCAGAGTCGAAAAACTGTTAGCTGAAAAATGTTAATATATTTTCAGTCATTGTAATCTGTTATAAAAATCCTAATTACACTTTTTGAATTTTCGCGCCAGTTATTTCTTTGGTTGTGTTGCGCTAGTGTCGTCTTCTCTACATTAGATATCTACCATATCGACTGATTTGTTATATACAGGGTGAATAAAAAGTCCCGGAACGGTCGAATATCTCGAGAAATACACATCGGATCGAAAAAAGGAAAAATACGTGTCAAATATTTTTAAACAATCTATCCAATGATACTAAACTCGACC
>JABFPM010004576.1:0-12431 GCA_022817325.1 Idris sp. 1 HC-2018 | reverse complement strand
TCAAGTCTCCAGTGATCTTTTAATGTAGGACAATTATAAATGAGACAAATAAACATTAAGAAAGTTTTCCTTTTCCGTCAGCGTAATTAAAAAAGTTATAATTCAACTTTTTCATTGTTTCATATGGAAAAATATATGTCAACAATTTTTATAAATAATGTTAAGAATTCAGATGAGTTAAATATATTTCATGCTGATTATGATTTTCATTTGTTTATAACGCATAATTTGTGTAGTAAAATTAAGCTGTATGTTTTGCATTATTTCAAAAAGTTTTTTCAAATCACCTAATTTCTTCAAATATTACCACAAATTTAGAAAAAAAATTCATTTACCCTTGCGGACGAGTTTGATTGACCTCTACCCCGTGTTCTTAACATGATAGCTTCAACCTGTTTACGTCTTTCATTACGTTCTTCTTCTTCCTTTTTGAGACGTTCTTCATATTGAATTCGTTGCCTAAGTAAAAAAAGGAGGAGCATTAAATTTTGCATGTTTAAAATTCTAATATAAATGGTATCGGTATAGATTTTATTGTAACAAATGTCAAGTACAGATAAAAACTTTAAAATGTATAATAAAAATTTTAAATGCAAGATACGAAAACTAACTTTAAAACATGAATTTAGATAAGTTTTTGCATCGATTTTTATTATTACTAGCACAACATTTAGTTCTAATTAGATTATACCTTTTATATCGTGACTGTAAAAAATGTCCAATAACAATTTATAATTTTAAAAGTAATTTTTAAAAATAGTAAAAGTTGATTTAAATAAAACTAAAGTACATTTAATATAATATTAACCTTTCAGCTTCTTTTCTAGCTTTACGATCCGCTTCTTCTTTTTCTTGTTTTTGACGAGCTTCTTCTTTTCTTCTTTTTCTGTCTTCTTCCTCTCGTCGTTTAGCTTCTTCGATTGCTTGTTGCAATCTTTGTTCTTCCGCCTCACGAGCTTCATTAGCCAAACGAAGTGTCTCTTCCTCCAAGCATCGTTGTTCTTCTTCCTCTGCGCGCAATCTTTCAGCTTCCAAACGAGCCTGCTCTTTCTGCAAATTGTAACACATTTTTTTAAATAAGTAGATTCATTAATTTTTGCTGACAATATTCTTATTTATTTACACAAGAATTATAGTATAAATGGAATAATATTACATTAACAAATTTAACAAATGAACTTCTCATAAGCATTGAATTAAATTTCTGTATGTTAAGACAACAAAAGGCATTAAAGTTTATTATTATTGCGTTATATTTATGTCGTTTTTCTTAATTAAGCATTAAAACAAAATAAGGTACCTGAAGCTGGCGTTTCAGTTCAGCTTCTCTTTCCGCTTGTTCTCGAGCGAGACGTCTGCGCTCAGCTAACGCTGCTTTAGCTTCTTCTTCGGTTGTTATTCTTACTTTTATGATCATCGACGCTGTCAAAGAAAACGTTTATTATAAAAATTGTTGTTAGTTATAATAAATCATAAATACCATAAATCGTAATACATACCGCTCATGTCGCATTCTTCTTCTAAATCTACTTCTGTTTTCACGTCAACTTCAGAGCTCTTCTTTTCAGTTTTGTTGTCGCCCTTCTTCTCAACAAGAGTATTGGAGTTTTTCTGAACTAGAGATAAGTGCTCGTCCTCTCCAGCCGGTTTGACAGAAGTTGGTATCTCCTGATTTGGAGGTATCTGTTTTTTAGATTCTTGAACAGCAGGCTCCATCGCTATTCTTTCTTTGCCATTCTGTTTAATCATATTTATATTTTAAGAATCAGCACACAAAAGAATTTTAAAGTAATTTTAATACCATAATACAATTCTAATGTTATGTTGCATTAAAATCTAAAGTTTGGAAAATTTTACTAAAGTTTCAAATTATAAGTTTGTTGTTTTTTAATATTTGAATGATTTACTATTTATTAATGAACTACAGTAGTATTAAAATGAACAATAGGAAAATAGTTTATATGAATTAAAAAAAAATCTAATCAACAAATAAATTTAATAATAATAAGTGTCAAATATAGACTATAAATTAGAAACATTTTCTGCCGTGAAAAAAAATTAATCTACATACTTCTTTCTTTTCTGATCCTTGATCTTTCTTTTCTTCATATCTATCCGTTGCTTCGACTTTTTTTTCTTGTTTGATTATTTCCGCCTGGTTGTCACGTGCAAATGTTACATTTTCAACGCCTGGACTTTGCAACGGTGTTGCTCTTGGCGTAGCACGCGGTGATGCTCTAACATTCTTTAGTTTCTCAGACGATTTTTTCATGTTATCCATTGCTTTGGATGTTGACATTTTCTTTGGAGTGCTTTGGACTTTTGGCAGTGGCGGTTTTGAATCTTTTGTGGCTTTTACATCTCCGATTGAATCTATAAATTTATTACATTAATTAGTCATGCATATAATTTATGATTATTAAATAATTTAATTAAGGTTTTTATGATATAAATATGTGCAAATACATAATCAATTTTAAAAAAATTATAAAAACAAAAATACAAACAAAAGAAATTGAATAATAAAATAAAAAATTAGCAATGTTCTTTTTCTTTTTTTGTACTTCATGCACTCAAGAGCAATTAATCGTAAATTCCACAGTTGTTAATAACGAATAATGTTCTTGCTGTAGTTAAAGAGAATATGAAATATAGCCTTTGAGAGTAACTTTGGCGGAAAAGTTAGTATCAAAAACATTTATTTTCATAATTTGAGACAAAAGTTTACATTTTCTTAAAGAAATTACAAACCAAAATAACTTTACTCAAACATACATTAATTTGAATTTTCCTAGTTTTATTTTTTTGTTTATCACTTAATTGTTCTAAAAATGACGTTGTAAAACATAAGTTACAAAAAGATTATCATTAACTGTGGAATTTATTATTTAAAAATAAAAATCTATGCTCACTGTGTCGTTCTGTGACAGAAACACCAGTTCCAGCAATAGAAGCGGGTCGCGGACGACGAGGGGTAGTAGCTGTTCGAGGGCGCAGAGTAACGTTACTGCTACCCACGCTGCTGCCACTTTGTTGACTCATGGAGCTGGGTGGTCGCGATGGACTGTTTGGTGTAGCTTCACCGCTACGAATACCTACATATTCATCCATTGCAAGTTAAGTCTCTTATTTCATTGACTTTTTTTCATAAATAGCATATTTTCTCTTTTATGAAAAAGTCAAGTTCATTTGCTATTGATTTACAAAACAGGTCAGTACAATAAATTGGAAACAATTATTAATTTCAATTTATTACGTTTTCATTTTAAAATATGATAGCAATATTTAACAAATATTAATAAACATTAAAATGTAATACAATTGTACAAAAATTAGTTTAATATAAATAATTTTATTTGATTGTGTAAAATGACAATTACTTTTTCATATGGAAAATTTGATTAAAAATGATTAAATATTATTATAAAACAACGATCCAGTTTGCACGCGAGCATCTTGTCAATAAGCAATGTTTCGTGTGACCATGTTCACAGGTTTCGCTCAAAACAGCAATGCTGGATTAATTAGGCCAAGTACTATTCGAGTTATCGCAAGTTGCAGGCTCACCATTATTAAAAACAGGTATTGCATATAATTAAAATAATTTCATAGAATAAATTATGTGAACAATTAAAGACAAATGATATAGAAAGAAATTAAGTGCAAATAATCAAAAACAAACCAAAAGTGAATTACAAATAACCAATGCTAACATAAAATTGTATTGCACATTAAATACGCATGAATGAATAAGTGCAGCTAACTGTTCATAACTATGATGTTTGCGATATAATATGATCCTTCCCAAACAATGATTGCATATTGTATAACTAGGTTACTTAGCTGGTGATGCGCATTATTGCAGAGCATGTGTAAAATCATACTATTATCATATATATATAAAATATAATAAAATTAATTTTATCTTACCGGAGACTTACGCTGGTATAATATGAAACCTTCACCTTTGTCATCGAAAGCCAGATAGTAAGTTGTAATTGGGAGCTACTTGTTAATCAATTAAGAAAGGCGTGCACTTTTTTGTTGTTGTTTTTTTTTTACTTTTGTCAAATTTATAAAATTAACGAAATGTTAGTGGAGACAAGTTTCTAACGTATCAGTCACGACGTGGAACATGGATTATAAAGAAAGCTTACGTATGTACTTGACATGACAAATAGTAATACTTTTCATTGATTTACAGTTGCTCCCTTTAAGACTGAAGTTCATGCAAATACGTATGTGCTCCCAACTCACTTCAAGCATCTATGTTATCGATTCTTATAGAAATTTATTTACAATTGAAGAAGCAGAAACTTAAGTTGTAATATTTTCAATGACTCTTCCAATGATTAAAAAAAAATTTTTTAATTGAGATTAATCATGTATTGAAAGTTACTTTTCATTTCTTAAGGAACATTTAATGTGAACTTATGAAATAACGTAATTTGTTTATTATTATGTTTTCACGTTAATTTTATGTTTACCTATTTATAAAAAACAGATTAATATAAGAAGAATAAATAGATTATATAATTACTACAATTTAATAGTAGCTTTAAAGTATTTTTTATCATTATTATTTTTTATCAAAATACATTTTTATATTTTATTTATAACAAAATCAATATACAAATATATTACAAAATTTAATCCAACAAATTTGCTTAAATTTAAAAAAAAATCAGATATAATTAATAAAATAATTTACATCTCTAAAATAGTTCACAAAAATCGTTTCTTTTAAGATTTAATGAATAAAAATGTAAGCAAATATTTATTTTACATGAAAATTATAATATCTTTTTAAATAATTAGTTAAAAGATTGCAAAACTATATTAATTACGTTATATCAAACATCTTAAAGTTTTTTCTGAAAGAAAACTATAAATAGAAATCTTATTGAAGTTAAAGAATTGTCTTTTTTCATTAAAAACTTAATTGTCATTAATTATTATAAGAATAAAAAAAAGAGTTGAGTGCACAGGGACGTGCTCACCTTGTTGCTGCTGATACTCGCGCGCTTTACGACGTAGTCTTTCGGCGCGCGTGGGCCTGGGTATTGGAACTGAGCCTGGCAAAGTACCCATGCTACGCGAATTATCCGAATGTTTTAGAGTTTTGGCTGCGGATGCAGCTAAATGGGACATGCTGCGACTCATGCTAGAAGCGGCCAAAGGCTGGGCCTGCCGTTCCGTCAAAGTACTAAGCTCAGCGAGCCGAGGTTTCCGAGGCTGCGCTAGCTGATCCAGCCTGGACATCGAATAGGTCCTACCTGGTGAACGAGTAAACGCCTTTGCTCCGGGACTGCGTGCAGATGGCGGCCCGTCTCTTGGAGATGGTATGGTCGGCACCAAATCTGTACGCCTCCTATTCACTCGGAGATACAGCGCATTTGCTCCTGGTGTTCCGTCGCTATCATCACCTGGAAAGTTTTCGGCTTAGAAGCATTCTAACTAGCCTTGATAAATTACAATTTTCTTTTATTTTAAACAAAAGTTACGTATTAATTTCAGGCAAAATTGAGTCTAATACTAATAATTTTTGGAATACAAATTAACGAATGAATTTTACTTTTAATTATTGTAAATTAATGACAAAATGAGTTAAATGATACAGAACGTTAGTAGTAAAAAATATGGTGAATATCTTTAAGTATAACACATTGTGAACATTTTAAAATTAATACACATTGTATTTATTTAAAAAAAAACATTCATGTTTCTAATACCACCATTATTTTTATCAGATTGTATTTGAATACAAATTCTGAAATTAAGTACAAATATAAGTTAAAGAATTTAAAACTTTAAATTATAATAACGTGAAATTAAAATTATGTACAAGACAAAATTTGAAATATTTAATTTTTGCATCAAAAATATTTTGTAAGAAATATTATCAAGCTTGTTATAGAAATTTTGTATTAATTTAATATTTTTACAATATCTATTGCCTAAATTCAATTAAAATTGAATTTATAAATATCATGATTAATATTTGAATACACAATACACACTTTTGCAATTAAATTAATTAAAAATAAAAAAGTGATACTTTGTATTATACCAAACATAAAAGTTTGTGAAAATTAATGAAATTAAATTTTTATAACAAAGGTCATGCCTTTTACACCATGCAAAACCAAAAATAATAAAATCAATAAGGTCAGCCTGCAACAATAGAAATATTAGTGCCATTTTTTTGATTACTCAAACTAAAACAGCAATTCTTGCATACATGAAAATTTTTCAATTAAAACAATTATTAATTGGGTGCTGTGAACGTTACTATTAATTTCAAGTAGTAAAAAAATAATTGAAATCTCTACTTTTATTGAATAAAACACGTAAATGACGTGTATGTACAATCAAAATATTTTTGAATTTTGCTTTGCCTGGGAAATCAATAACTTGCGAATATTTAGGAAATAGTTTTAAAATAATTTGAAACATCATGAATAGTTGGAAAATTGAAAAATTGAAACTGACAATGTGTGTTGCATTCATGAGTGAAAAAATGTATATTTAAAGAAAATAATAAAAAAAATGTGCTGAAAATTACTTTGTTAAAATATGCTGAGTAAATTATGTAATTAAATTTTTTATTTAAAATTTTGAAAGCACAAAGAGAAGTGATATTAAAATTAACAGCATTTAATTTAAATGAGGTATTTTTAGTTAATTACAATTTAAAGCTGAACATTTAAATATTTTAATTCAATGTAAAAATAATACAAATTTATAATCAACTAAACTACCTATGATTTAATTATTTAAATATTAAAAATGTAAAATATTATACCAAGATTTGGTTAAAATAATAATCTTAATTTGATGTTATCTTCAAGTCAGATTAATCAAACATAGCATTATTAAACGACCTGCACATTCCGCAAGTTTTTTTTGAGTAGAGTAAAAGCTTTATTAAAAGCAATATAAATGGCAATATAACAAATAAACAGAAAAGAGAAGAAGCATGCTTTAATGATTGAAAATGTTTGTAGAAAAGAGAACCAGAATCCTTGTTGTTTGTAATCTATACATAACAGACAAACTTCGAAATAAAAAGTAACCTGATTATAATTATGAAAACAAGTACCAGCGTCACATTCACTCTATTCATTATCTTGTTGGTACTTAATTTTGTATGGTATTTCCAGATACTTTTGATTTCGAAAACTGTCCATTACTATACGTTTCTAAATTTAATGTTTCTGAATTATCCAACATGATACAATTTCTGTTACAATTTTTCATTCATTTCAATATCTAAATATTCATTTTATCTATGCTGTATACAGAAAACTATGAGACATTTGTAAAAGAAATTAAAAAGAATAACATCCATGTAATGTTGATAATTCAATAAAACGTAAAGACAGGACAATTTAATTTGTGGACAAAGTGCAGGAAAATTTAAGATGGATATTGACAGTTGATTTTTTTTTGTTTTTTGTTGTTTAAAGTAAAAGTTGTTTCCCCCAGTGCAGACTCTGGATTTCAGGACTCACCACTGGCCCCCCGTTGAATCATTGGACGTCTAAGGTCACTATCTGCTTTATCGTCAATAGCAAAGATGTCAGAAGGAGGTAGAGAGAGACTGGCTCTCTTAATTTTTGCAGGTGTTAAAGGGGGATCGGAACTGACATTCCAACTGAACACCTCATACATAGACGAGGACATTCTCATATCTGTAAACAAATGACCCGTCGATGTTGAAATTGTGATTGTATGTTTATGTATTTCAGAATCATAATACCTTATATTTTTGTGATTTTATTTTATACTTAAAACGATTTGCATGTTTTAATAGTTATTTAAAACAATTAAATTGTATAATTTCATTGAACTTTTCATCAAGTTTACAATAAATGAAATAATTTTTTTAGTAAATTTAAAACATTTTTACATTAAAAACATTTTGATCTCTTGTTCCATCAAACATTTCCGTAAAATAATCTTAAACGTAATTTAAAACTATTCATTTGAATTTACATTAAAAAGAATTACATAAAATTTGTAGTTTGTAATGTTTTATGTTAAAAATTAGAATATTTTTTAATTATATTTTTTTCATGAATAAAAGAAAAAAATATATTATTTAACATAGTAGAATGAAGCAAAAAGTGCTATGTGTTTGTGATTATACGTGCATCTAAATAAGCGCAAATAAAGTTTTACAAAATATGTGTATGAAAATATTTTGAAGAAAATTTGTTTCTAAGATTTAAAAACACAATTATTTTGAACTAATAAAACAATTATATAGCGAAATTCGCACATTGCAAAGCATTTGTTGTATTCAATAAATTTAAGTTTCGAATATGAAAAATGGTTTATTATGATGAAGATTTATTTTTAATTTGAAAAATATTTCTTTTCATGATTTATCATTTTATTTGATTGATAAAGCACCATTAAATAATTTTTTAATTGAAATATTTTGTAAATGCAAAATTGTATATTAAATAATTTGAAAAAAATTAATAAATTAGACACAAACACGTATGAAAAACAAGTATTTGAAATACCTTAAATGAAAATCTTATGAAACACTTTTAATACAATATTAATAAACAAACATCTACTCAAAATGATTCAGTTAACTATTCAATGAAGAGGATACATGGATCAGGACGAAAAAAATAGTATTATTAAATTTGACCCACCAGCAATAATTTAATATGAACTTGGCCACGAGTAGTACAATTCATAGTCTTTTGTTAGAGCAAGTAGAGTTTTGATCTTAAATCTACATAATCAACAATACTCACTGAGCTTCTCGGTTGAATTAGCATTGTACTACGAAACCATCACCATTACTTAACTTATTCAAATTACAATTAAAAAAGAAATCTTTGTTTTCCTATATATTTGCCTGTAGAAAGTAAATTTGCTTTTGAAAAACTATGCTATTTTAGCATTCTCTGTATAAAATAACTTGCTATAATAGCATAATTTTTCATGGTTTAAAAAAATCAGCCAATATTAAGGTAACTAACCTTCACCAGGTTTTCGATCAAGACCTCCAGTGGAAGTGGCTCGCTTTTTGCTGCCTTCAAGCTCCCGTTCTGACGATCTCCTGGTGAGGGGTTGAGCCGCTGAGAACATCATGACGTTTGTGGTTGAGGTGGCCCGGCGAGCGCCCCAGTAAGATGCTCCACCGGTGTCTGCGGGTTCCAACATCCTAGGTGTTGAGCTGCCGAAAGCAAAAACTATGTGCGATCTTTCATTTTTCTTCTTCGCCTCGATCCTGGCTTCTCTTTCTTGGTTCTTTCGTAAGATCGCCTCACGCCTTTCCCTTTCAGCTTCCCAAATTAACCGTTTTCGTTCCTCCACTTGATTTCTCCTGAAATAATAATGTTACATGAGTATTTGTACATAAAGATGAACACTGCAGAACATTTATATTTTATATAAAAAATTTAACGACGAGAAAAATTTGCTCAATTCTGATGTACTAATACATTTTTAAAAGAGGTTAAATGCTTTTATAATTTATAATGAGAAGTTTACTGCAAGTACTCTAGCATCATTCAGTTAATTTGTACGTAAAAACATTGAAATCAGTTTAAAATGTTCAGAACTGGGTTATTCTTTTCTTTTAAAATAGAAAGTAGAATTTCATTCTAAAAAACTATAAGTAAACTTGAATAACTATATCTAGAATCTTAGGTAGAGCTTTTTTATAACTGTGTTTGGTATTATGTGAATAATCGTTTAACTTCTTACACTAGTGTGCAGAATAAAGTTATTATAAAGTAAGAATAAATAATACAATTGTACCACTATACGATATTAGATTGTAAATATGATGTTAATATTTCTGTGCTAAAAAACATTTAAAATTGTATAAAATCTTATGAGAAAATAAATTGTATTTATAATTTAAAAATTTAAAATTTGAATTCCCATCAAAAAGTTTATAAAATTATAATGAAACAAAACGAAAAAAATCAATTTACCTGTAAATTAGATACATAAATTTTTATTTCATTGTTGAATTTGATATTCATGAAAAAAAGTTCATTTTAAACTGAACTGTGAAAATTTCAAAAAAATGTGGGTTCACACCAATATTTGTAGACAATAAATGTCCCGAAAACAATAATTTACACCCATTCTTACTAAAAATATACACCCTCATACACCATTTGATAAATTATCAAGATTCTTGACCAAAAAATGCTCAAATTTATGCTATTCCCATTCCTTTTACTTGCTGTATTTACTATTAATCTTTTTCTGGATTTATTTGATTTCATTCTGCCACGTAAGATGTTATTAATTGTTATTCATCTCAAAATAATTATTGATATATATTTTGTTTTCGAATTGAATAGCTTCTTGTGAACCAGCTAAACCATTTTGAATCTTTTCCTGAAAGTATGTGGTTTGGGGACAAGTATGTAGTCGCAGGCAAACTATTGTTCCCTCGCCGAAGTCTTCTGCTGTTACTACAAACTCGCCCCGGTTCATTTAACTCTGCTCTCACTTAAAATTGGCTACTTTGGCGTTAATTCACAAGGATCGAAAGTGGCTTTTATTTCAAGATATACAAATTGAATTTAAAATAACATTTAGAATTACATTTATTGACAAAAACTGAAATAACATTAATTCGTAATTGTTCCAAAATGTTCCAAAAAAAGAAAAAGTATGTGAGTACGTGAAAAATAATAGAAAAAGATCAATAGTTAAGCCGTCACCTGTCATTATCTCGTGACCTAAGTTCATCTATACGTCTACGTCGTTCTTCTTCTCGCTGCTCCCGGAATCGCTGAGCGGCGAGTGCCTGTTGTCTCAGCTCTTCCAGCTTTCGTTGTCGTTCTTTGTTTTGCCTCTCACGAACGAGCTTCGCTCTGTCCACATCTTTTGCACTACCCGACTCTCGTTCTGAAACACCCCAACAATGTCAAGTTAACGTTATCTCTTTATCAAAAAATATAAAAACTTTATTGAATTACACTTGTGTCAAAAAAAGGATTGTTTGCAATTCTGAATCAATCGTAGCTTTTTAATAAAATAAATTAACAGTGTAAACACAGCTTTATTTTCAATTTGATTCAATTTTTTATGAACAATCGATTGACGACGTTTTAAGTTGATTAAATTGCTTGAGCTGTTTTTCAAACGAAATTTGTAAAACTGATTACGAGTTGAACTTATTTTTGTTCTTAGTTCTTTTTTTATGTTCTCGTACTTTCTCACTAATACTAGGAAAACATTTTATAATACAATTTCTTTTATGTTCTGGCTTAATAGGAAATTGGTCCTAAAAAGAACTATCCTTACTTAACCTTGACATATGTAAAAAAAAATAAATGAGGTGAAACTCTTATTTCAGTTTTACATAGCTTTGCTCATTAACAATTCAAATAATTTGTAATAACATTTAAATTATTATTTAAGAAAAAAAGATCTCAATTTTTCGAATTAAAAGAAACCGGTCTAACTTTATTGTAGGATAAAATGAAAAAAAAGTTAATTGAATTTAACTATGTAAATTGTGAATTGGTTGATAAGTACTGTCTGAAATTAGTTACGAATAAATTTAACACTGAATATAAAGTTTGAAATAAAATCGAGCTAAATCCCGTTGAAACTTTAAAGAAGTCCATGTTCAATCATCTACCTTGCTTTTCATTGGAGTCGCCTTCTTCAAGAGAGTCTTCATCGAAAGAGCTGCTTCGACGTTTACCATCTATCAAAGAATAAAAAAATTGTCTACGTATCAATTTTTGTTTCAATATTGTCTTTGCAGGCAGAACTTGGACTTCGTCAATTTTTCATGCTATCATGCTTTGAAAAAATATATTGTTTTCAAACAAAAAACAGACAAATTTTATAAACAAGTGTTTTATTTGAACTTATTTTTTTTAAATTTTTTGAAATTTGTTCAGAGTTAAAACACTTGTTTTTATTCGGAAAAATAGTTCACAAAATTGTTTATTAATATGAAAAATTCAATGATGATTTTCTAGAATCATCTAATTGTCGATTACAAGTCATTTAAACACAATTATCAGTTCAAAAAACTTGAATATGTAAAATAGTACACGATGTTAATGGTTAGAGACAAAAATAACATTTTTGTTACATGAATAACGAACAAAGTTGCTTTAGCACCTACTTAAAAGTTACAAACAATTTGTTTTTGGCATTAAGATGTATCAGCAACGATAATACTTGATTATAATATTCGTTACAATGTAACAATGTTAGTATAGTCAAGGGTATGCAAATAGAATGGCTATATAACATAACTAAGTATGCTTTTGAAACACAATCAAACTGCAGAAACAAGGCGCAAATGTCAAATTATTGTTTGCCATCATTCTGAGATTTTATTTAATTACAGTGATAATGTTTGTCTTTAGTTGTATTAATTTTTGTGTAATGATTGTTTTGCCTTTATATTTTTTAAA
>JABFPM010004575.1:0-12431 GCA_022817325.1 Idris sp. 1 HC-2018 | reverse complement strand
GTTGGGGGGAGGGGGGGGGGGGGTTGTCAAATTTTTAGCCAATTTTGTGAAGATATTTTATGGATGATGATCCCTGATATTATTTCCAAACTATTGGCAAAAAAATGTTATTAACACAGCTGTGTCAACAAAAATTGCAGTTAGCTGATTAGACAAAAGCAACCGCATTTGAAACTTTTTTAGTTCCTACGACTTTAAGAAATGTCGACTTTAGGAAATATCAGCTTTAAGAAATTCAATTTACAGAGATACGAAGTGTTGTTTAACTTTTGGCTTGTTATTTATTTTTTTTATAATGTATGTTAGGAAAATTAATAACTCTTGAAAAAATGTTGATCCCACTTTTAATTCAAGTTTCATTTATTTTAATAAATTACTATATAAGGTTTAAGTTTGACTTTATTACAGAAAGATGTCAACCGTAATGAAGAGCAAAAGTCATTGATTGTCGCTTAATCCATACTTCAAAGATTATCAACGCGCTGATCAAAGCAACAACGGATATCTGATCAAGTTTCTCGATCATCAATTTGACTCCATTATAATTGAAGATCCTTATCCTTTACGAATCTGCTACTATCGATTCTTAATTAATGGTCATTTCACAATTGTCAAGAGACTAAATAATGTTACTTGCGAAAGTAAGAATGTAAGAAGTGTAAATAAATTTTATACCAAGTTTGAGAATGTTTAATTATTTATATAAAACTTAGCATAACTTTTTTGATTTATGTATTTCTTTCTTAAACTAAAACAATTAATGAAATTTTATATTCAATTAAACACAATTAATTTCTGATAATTATTATAATTTGACTGAAAACAAATCCAAAATAATGCTAAGATAATGTTATCTTTTAATATTTTTATTGAAGTAACATTCCTTGACGTATATGATATTTCCACAAAATTCTTAGAAGAGTTCACAAAGTTTCCAAACTATTCTTCTACTTTTTTTAATCTTTATAAGTTTTATTTCTAATTTTGAAATACTTTTAGAGGACTGATGATTGAAAACTTGAATTTTTGAATAGTACATTTTTAAAACAACTCCAGCAACTACAAGACACAAAAGTAAAAAAAATCTTTATGTTTGTAGGAAATGCCTAAAATAATATCGAATACAGTGAAAACGTATTAATTACTCGACGGACAACACCTGGTGTGTTTGAAACCTGAACTTTTACATCAGAAATACCTAAACGAGTAGACATGTCTAAGTTCTTGTGCTTCAACAACACCTAATTCAGTTATTCAAGCAGCTTTGTAACGACGTTTGCCTTGTATACGGTTCACTAGTCACTTCGGTAGCCCGTAGTTTCGAACATGACGAACCCTTCCTAATTTAATTGTTCAAGTTTCTGATCTCCGTACCATCAATGTTCGTTAAAGAGAATTTTCCATTTCTTTTCTTAATCACATTCAAACATCCACTACCCTTGGCTTAAGTTTTTTTGGTTTACTTCTTTTGGAGACAGATTTGAAGGCAAATTTATTTCAAGGAAAAATACAAATTTGATTTAATTAACTTTTAATTATCAATTACCATAACATTAGATATGACTTTATCTGGTTGTTATTAATTAAAATTAATTAATTACTAATTCATGTTATTTCAAAAACTTAAATGAACCAAATGATGTAATTATAAAAAATTAACTACTAATTGGAATTAATTTACCAAAAATTGATCAAATATTTTGAATTTGAAATGCATTTAAAACAATTTACTTTTAAATTGAAGTATAAGTTATTAATTAGAAGACATATATGCGTAAATAGATGGAAATATGAGATTAGAAAATTTATATCAAAGCAAAAGTAAATTAGGATTTCGTTATCAAGATTTGTCTATGTATCTAATCATCTGAGTAGAAATAAACTTATGAATATTTGAATCTTATGTGAAAATTTTTTCTAGATATATTAGGTATTTAAGCTCAGTCCATGACTTTTTTTAGTAGAGAAGGTTAATATATTTTTTATTTTTCTAAAGGAACTTGTATAATTATGCTGTTTTCCGTATCAACACAATTCAGCCAGTCGATAGGGAAACTTTTCTCTAATCTCTGCTAGCATTAATGTACAAAGTTTCAGCTGTGTTCCCCCTAATTCGTGCAACTTTGAACCTACTTCCATGACATATTCTAAAAAGATCAACATAAGACGTTAACTCATTATTTATGACTGTAATTAATGGAGCAAAAGTACGTTGCAAGCTCGATAAATTAAAAAGCTTTTACATTTGTTAACCCTGTGGTTTATTCAAAAGAAATATGATCATTATCAGTATAATTTAATATTATATTAGCTTCAAGACTAGAAATAAAATTAAAATAATTTAATTAGTATTTGACAAATTAATATTAATTATATTTTAATTGATATTATATTTTTATCGTCTAGACGATTAAAATGTATTATTTTAAGTTATTTTCAAATTGTATAAAGTACTACAATAACATATTATTATAATTAAATTACATATTAATCATTATTATTTTATATGATATATTTCTTAAATGGTAAATATTCATTTTATCTTGACACTCATGGAGATCTAACGGTTTATATGAAGTCATAAAGAAGTGAAAAGTTTAGTTCCTTTTTTCAACCGAAAGTGAAGGTGGCATTCAAAACAACAAGAAAAACGGTTTAGTCTACTTCAACTGTTCGCGCTGACACGTTGTTCCGAGATTCATTGAAGATTTGTATCATTTTCCGTTGTGAGATATTATATGTGTCACTATACCTGTTCACCTACTGAATGTTTTGGAAAAATTAAACCAGTCTTTCATCATGAAGTCCATATTCATTTTTATGTAAGTAAAATAATTTGGTTTTATTTAAAATATAGTTATTTATATCTAAAATAATATTTAGTGTGGAAGTTAAATTCCCTTGACCGGAGGGAAAGCGTCCCAAATTTCAGCGTGAGAAAGATAAACAAAATTTAATATACTGCTGAGGAATAAAGACAGACTTTTCTTGATGCAGGGTTAAATGTACTAAAATTAATTTTCATTACACACACATTGTTTTTTTTTTTTGTGATTTGATTAAACAATTTTGTTTATCTTTTTAAAGTAAACTAAAACATTGAATACATTAATAATGTAATTCAAAAAAGTGAATCTTGCTTTTTGAGTCTTGAAATTTTTTTATTTTTAAATAAAGTCAATTAAAAGAAATTCAAAATACTTATATAAATTAAAAACTGGTTTTTTGAATTTTAATTTGTCAAATTTTAAAGAAATAACCATAGAAACCTGTTGAATTTTTGGGTGAAATTTAACTTTTTGATTAATTCGACTAAAGTGGTTTTGATATCAATCTCTTTAATTCACTTTTCCCTAAAAAGCAGAAATATTTTTTTACCCATTTATATACATTGTTCTTTTTTAAAGTTATGACAAATATAGAAGAATTTATAAAAGAATAGACAAAAATTATTCAAATTAGTTTTAAGCTATTAAACTGATTTCATGGATATTTGTACTGCAAGATAACGTCACTTTTTGACAACTTCTCGTTAAAATTTTATTTAAAAAAGTATAAAATTACTGGCAGTTCAAACCGGAAGCGGATTATCACTGTTAAGATAAATATCTTCCGAAGTCCATTCACAAATGACTGTAATGATTATACAAAAAATTTTCCAATATTTTTTTTCCAAAAGAATTTTTTTTCAACAAATATTTCGATTGGTTTCTAGTTTGACTGGATATATATAACATTACTTAAAATGAATTCTTTTTTCATTTAATTAAAAATAGATAGAGAAACTATTCAATTTTGTATTCTGGAATATAATGAATTTGAGTGGTATTTAAATATCAATGAATCTTTCAAACAAAGTAACAATAACAAAATGTTACCATTTCAACATTTAAAATTTAAAATCTCCATCAATAATAATATAATTTATTCATTACAATCACCGTTAAGATTCTTTAAAAATTAAAATTTTAATTTTTAAATCCTACGTAAATGATTGTTTACTTATTAAAATTATTGTTTACAGGTCAATGTGCATATATATGTCTCAATCCAAACCACACAAGTTGCAGCAAAATCACTCTACAAGACATGATGAGAGGATTGACAAATTCGATTTATTATCGAACTATTCAGAAATCAGCTTAAAAATCAAGACTTTCATAAACGATATAACAAATACGAACGAAAATAATATCATTGAGAATGGTATACCGGCAAAAAAATATATTTTCAGTTTTGTAATTGAAAAAAGCTCCTCCGAAGCTAGTGAGAAAATGGACACAACAGAAACGATCACCAAGGCCGGAGAATTATTAAAGCGTGACGACCTCTACGACATACATACCCAAGAAAGGGAAAGTGTTTCCCAGAAAAAGCGTCCGATCAACATTTGGATGTCATCTGTATTTCTTTGTGCTTTAAGTCTGCTATTTGTCTTTGTCACAACTGTAATAATATTTTATTACGTATTTTATAGAAGGAAGATTTTATTATAATTCTTCAATCATTAAGAATGTACACAAATACTGAATTGGCGTAATCTTTATCATTTTAGTATCATTATTATTGTAAATAGTATTTTATTATAAGACAAATATTTTCAATGGAAAATGTACCGGTTTTCACTGTAATAAAGTTTTATACATCGATTTTTATCCGTTCTTAGTGATATCAATTAATTCAACTTTTATTTTGTATATATATGACAAAAATTGTAAATTATCTGAATTTGCTGCAAATATACAAGTTAAGTTTAAATATTTTTCTACTTTTTTAAAACCAAAAATTAATTAAAAATATATAAGTTAGTGTTGGTTTGTGGCTAGCGAAGCGAGCTTCATAAAAGCCATTAATTTTCACTTAAGTATCTCTATCTTCGTTCCGCTCTTGGCAAAGCCGTGGGAACTATTTGAACTATCTCTTCAAAGACGAATATCATTGTTCTTGTGGAAATTAAATAAAATCTTTCGTGATGTCTCATTGCCATAAAAGGCAATATACATTGCTTCTGGGATTGCTTCTGGATCGGCTTTCCATAGGTCCATTATCAGTTGCTCGGATTTGTCTTTTCTCACAGAACTATCTGCGATTATATTTTCTTAGCAAGATGGTCATTAGAAAAGGCATGACCTGAATGTTTTCTATTAAATAAAGTTATGCATTCTCTATCACCTTTATATTTATAAAACCATGGTCTTCCAAGAATTGTATCTTTATTCTGAACATACGTTATATCTTTGATCACAGCTTCTTGATGCAATATACCTATGGCTTCTTCTTTCATTTGTTCTTCATATTCTTCATTAAAATCTTCCCACTGTATTTCTGCATTGAACGGTGTTTCCTCGTCAAGAGCTCCCTTGGTCAGATTATCGGCAATATTGTTACCTGTTATATCTGTGTGTCCAAGGATCCATATGAAACAGATTTTATAATTTGTTTCGGTCATATTTTTAGAAATCTGCTTCATTTTAAAAAATGACATCCAAAATTTTCTTTTTATAATGTAAATTTCCCATTGCCATCAAAACACTAAGGGAATCTGTTAAAATTGTAGCCTGCTCTATTTTGTTTTTCAGAACAATTCATAAGGCATGAAAAATTGCTTTCGCTTGAAAAATATTTTTGTGGTTATCGATTCGTTCAAAAATGGCTAATTCCAAATCTGGACACCACAGGCCATATCCGGTTCTATTAAAACTAACAAAACTAAGAGGGTTTATACCTTACCTTTTCAAATTATGTTTATTTAAGCAAAAGTGAGAAAACAAATATTTCTGTTGTATAAAAGCTATTTCTTAACGATATTTTGGGAATAACTTCAGGACAAATGAAATAGCCATGGAAAAAAGAATGTTTTTGAAAAACAATGAATCGTCCTCAGAGCGCGGCAAAATTTATTTTTCATAACAACGGTGACTCCCAGTTATAAATACAGTGTCAAATTACAAAGTCATCTTCCTTTAAAATTTAATATTTTATCAATGAGTCGTTAATTGATTTAACTATTCATTGAAACGTTCACTTTATTTTATATGATTGACAGTGTTTATTGAACATTAGAACGAATAGTTCATTGGCCACTAACAAATTTCTATTCCATATTTAATTCATATGTCTAAATATATTTCAGACTGTCCAGGTATAGAGATAATGTGGCTTATTCTCAGCTTCATAAAAATTTCAATATTCTCTAAACTATTTTACGTTTTTTCAAGTCAAATTGTAAGCATTTTTCAATTTATTTATTTTGTTATTTTTATAAATTTGTAACTTCAGTAATAATCAGGTAAGTGCTATTTTATTAAAACTAAAAAAAACACTAGTTTTTAAAACTAATATTTTCTTTTTATTAAACAAAGTAAGTTTTTTTTAACTATGTTAAGTTTGCATTTACCTAAATTTTAATAAAAATTAACAAAAATCTATTTATTAAATCAATTAAAACATGAGAAATCATTATTGTATTAGAAAGTACTCAATTAGAGTTACATTTTCGTGAATTATTTCAATTTTTTGAGATATACACAAAATATTTATAACCAACATTATCAGAAGTACTAAAAATTAATTTTAAAATAAAATTTAAAAAATTAAAAAATAAAATTGGCGCTCAGGGAAAAAAAGGCTGCATTTCAAGGTACTAACAATTGTTATTTATTTATCGTTAGTGCGATAGAAATACTGTTATAATACATCATAGAAATGGTGTACGATTAGCGACGGCGATGAAACAGTACTGATAAACACAACTTATCATTTGTCTATTCATACAAATTATCATACATCGGCGCAACATTAACGTCGTAATCGTTCATGCACTCGTACATTGTATTCGTAGATGCATTTTTATAGCCTCAGTTATGTATACTTGTTAACAGAGCGGTTCATCCTGCTCTTCATTGGTCGTACAATTGTACTAATACGCTGCGGACGCACCAAAAAAATCGAGTCTAATTACAAACGTACAAAAATTGTGATCGCAATCACCGGCTCTTTTAATTTTATCAAAAAACTCTATTATTAACGCTAATTACAATATTATATCAAAAGTCCATCCAATTATCGAATATTTTGTATTGGCAGTACTTTTTAACATTTTTTGGTCATCTTTTTGTGTGATTTATAACTAACGAATATGATGAAAAAAATTGACTCTGAGCATGGTTGATTCCTGCACGCGTTGCTTTTAAATACAAAAATTATACTTTTAAGTTAGTAATCCAAAATGAATAAATAAACTTAATACTATTTATCAAATTTGAATTTGTCCTTGCGTTATAAATAATAATGTACACATCTCTATGAAACACAACGTATCTTGAGTGATCATTTAACTTATTATAATAAAATTAAATTAACCAATTAGAATAGTTAAAAATAAAAATAATAAAATAATTTGGTGTTAACCATTAAATATTTTTTTACACGTATCCTGAACCCGATTCAATCGTCTTATGTTCAATGTTCCAATCTATAGATGTTAATTTATTTTCGACTTTACTCACACAAAGACTAGACTTACATTTTACGTTTTAAGACCTGAAATTATTTATACACACACTGAGTATTGGTTAATGAGTTTGATATATATATATATATATTTAGTTATATACAAAAGAAATCTCGCGGGTCAAGAAATTAACATCATCTTTGTTCGTCATCAACATTGAACCTAATTCGATTTCTTAAAGTCTACTGTTATTGATGTCAATTATAAGTTTTTATGTAGTCTACAACTGAAATCTAATTTCAAAACTTGTTACTGTACAATTATCGTAATGTTAAAGTTACAATTACAAACAGTGATAAAGTATGCACTTCTATAATCAATGTGATTAAAAAAATTATTTCTTTTATTTCTAGAACAAGTTTATTTTTATTTTTTTTAATTCAAGTTTTGTTTTTTTTTTTCGCTTAATAAATTCTTTTCTATACGGAAAGGTATACTTTGTTCAACGGTTTTGTTTTTTAAATTTAAGTGTTTGATTTCTACATTGTTTGCATTTTTTATATCAATAATAAATATTATATAATGAATCGAGTCAAAATTGTTCTATTTACAAGGTGACACATCTTATAGTTAAAATAAAATTATCAATTGTTCGAACGACTAATTTACACAATATCGCTACAGACTTCACTTCTGCATTCGTAATCTATCAAATTAATGTTCACACACACATTTTCGCGCAGATTCCTGGCTTGTTTTATTTTGTTACAGTGAACCTGTGTGTGTATTTTCGCACAGAGAATCTGCTTACATTCAAATCGCGAGTTTTTTTTATTTTCGCTATCACAATGTCACATAACGCTTTTCATAATAAGGAACTAAAGTTAGGGTTAACAACGACATTTTTGCACATTTTCATCAGCAAAAATACCGATTTTCAATTAAGATTCAACAATGTTACGTCAATCCATTCTTAATAAATTAAAAGTGTAAAAAGTGTAGTGCCATTTAGAATTTATTATTCTTGGAATGAAAATTCAGAAATTTACTTCATTAATTGTAATTTTAAAAATAATTATTTTTAAAGTTTAATTTTAAAACACACAGAAAGTATAAAAAATAAAGTCTTAAAAATTACAGGCCATAATGGTTGTATTAAAAGATAAAAACTACACTTTTGACTCTGAAAATACAATCGAAATTTGTTGTTGTTGAAAACGAAAACTTTTTATTTACGACAATTTATTCTACCAGCTAGATTTCGACGCGCGTCAACTACTTTCAGTATGTTCGTCGGATGTTCTTGTTCCCAGTAGCGATTGCGGACGCGTGTCGCTTTTTCATCTTTTTGCCATGGCTTTAAGTTGACAAATGAATCTTCAACTATAAATTCAGAAGTATTATCAAAATTGCAACAAATATAATAAACGCTTAAACCCACAATTTCAGAATTAACATCTTTAAGCTGCATAATTTTTTTCAAATTAATAAATAAGGGTAAACGTTTATCATACTTATTACAATTTTGTAACACGCTAAAATAGACAAATTTAAAATCATTTGCACTGCAATCTCTTAAGTTAAATCTCAACTTAAGTTTGTAATCAAATAAATTTTTAAAACACAAAATTTAATGTTTTTTCTTACATTTCGAGTTTTTTTAAAAATCATTTAAAATGACAACACTAACTTTTTAAACTAAAATCTTTGAACGATTTAAAAATTCATGCAAATAACACAAACAAATTTATAAACACTTATCAAATTACAACACATTTTTATTAAATAAAAAATGATAAAAGATCGATTACATATTGAATGATTCGGCTTAAGAGAACATGCACAATGCTTTACTTTGTCAGATCTTTAGCGCGTGTATGTTACGCGGTGACACGAAAGTGAACACCACTTAAGCAAGGCATTTCAAAAGGCATCGGTTCCCTTGTGTGTATTGTCTCGAATTGTCAATGCTGACTTGCTTGGATAACGCGTGTACGTAGCGCGTGCATTGTGATTCACTTGGAAATGCACAGTTTCGAAAAAAAATACACAAAACGAATGAAACGATGAAATAACAGTACGAAAGAATGAAAAGGAAACGCGAAATTAAAAAAAAAGTTGCGAAGCGTACGTGGCTTGAGCGCCATCAAGAGTCAGTTTACAGCCAACTTTTTCTAAGCATTATGTGTACAGACGTTGTTTTTAAAAAGATCGTAATATTAGGATTTGTTTTAATTGAAACGAACAAAGAAATCGTGAAACGTGACTTTCTATTGTTTTTTTTGCTTCTTCTTTTTCTTCTTTTTTTTAACGCTTATATATATGAAATATAAAAGTCGCTGATAATGATAATTAAAAATAAATACGTACATTGATACAGTCTATGGATTTCAAAGCGCGGGCTTGAAAAGTCGAGTCGAAAAGAGCGAAATAATTATCATTATACGTTTTAAATAGTTACACATACTTTTAATATACAATATATATATATAAAGTTTGATTGAGTGCACGAGATTATCAAACTTGTGTATTTGCCTTCTTCACGAATGATAATAATGTACGTTCCTTCGACAGTATACATAAAATATTGTAGACCTGGGTTGTGATTTTACTCGCGAAAATTATTCGCGAGAATGAATAGCAATTTTGTTGTTTTACGCCAGAGCAATAAATCCTTCAAACTCCCTTTTTATAAAGTGAAAGCAAATGAATATCGATAGGTGATTGTGATTTTTTTAACTCGTAGACAATTAATTTTAAATGCAATCCGGTTGCTCAAATTTTAAATTTTGTCCACGTATAATAGATATAAGTTTATAAAAAAAAATTCTTTCCAAACTCTGCAGTAGAAAATATACTTTTATACAAATCAAATATTTTTATCAAAATTGCAAATAAATAAAAAAAATGTATACGTAAAATGCAATAAAATATACACGGAATATGGAAAAGAGATACATTCCATTTTAAAATGTTTTTCTTTTTGTAAAAATTTTCTACTCATGAACACATTGAATTGAATAATATCGTAACTTTTGGCGCTGACGTTGGCCAAAGCAATCAGTCATGAAGCTCAGTGTTGTTGTAACGACATTTGTTCTGTTGCTTCTTCTCACAAGTCGACTTTTCCTCGATATTTTAAATTGTCGAACCCACCTTTAAAACAGCCTTTGATTATAATTCTTGGAATTATTCTCCAAAAAAGGTACCTTTTGGAGTGACTCCAATTTGATATCATTTCAGGAAATGATTCTCAGCTTAGCAAAGACTTTTTTATTTTTTTTGTGACAAAATTTCTTGGGCTAGCTCTTCGATCGTCAGTCTGTTCAAGTATGTAATTTTGTTTTGGTTTGTGCAGAGGGTTTTAGCAGATAGTTTCCAACGGAGCAGTTTTAGTGCTTGGATTTTGGGTTACGCTATCGCCCATGCTGGGCATTCCGTGGCTGGTTGTGCTGAGTCCATTGCCTTGTCTGCCTGCGTTGGTTCTGGGGTTCCTGCTGCAGAGTCTTTTCAAAGCCGACCTAACTTGGGGCTGACATCCCACAACGACGAAAATGAAGACACCTTGGAAAGCGTTGATCATGTCGGTGACGTACCAAAGATAATTTGGACCTCCGACTGCCCAAGAGATGACATCCATAACCCAAGTTACTCCCATTACTACGACAAGTTTCATGCAGACCCGACCAAGAGCGGCTCTGAAAAAAAGTAATAACATCAAAATTATAACTTATTTTATGAATTAAGAAATACAAATTTGTAATACTGTTATAATAATTTTAAATGTACATATTTTTAAACTTAATGTTGTTTTGAGGAATATGCAAAATTATATTTTATTCACTTTTTCTAAGGTCTTTTCTTTCTCAAAGTTTTCTCCCTCTGTTAGAGAGCCTTGAAAAATTCTATTATTCCTTCAAAGAAAAGTCATATTTTGCTTATGCGTCAGAAAGAGCCGAACGCTGAATGAACCACAAGATATTATGTTTAAATTTCTCGTTTACTTTTTAATGTACGACTCATGACTTTTACTTACTTTTGAATAGCCTTTGTTAAAAGGGACGTAAATTACAAAAATACTTTTTTTCTAGTAACTAGATACATAATCGTATTTTTTTTAAAAAAATACACTTGAAAGGAAACTCAAAGAAAAATAAATCAAAAATTCGATCATTTCTGTTAAAAATCATGCTCATGTTTATAATCAGTTTAATTTAGTTGTCAAAGTCCTGTAAAAATTATTATTCATACGTATTTTAAAATTGAAATTCAAGTCTGAATAAATGAAAGCTGCTTAATAACATGTAAAAGCTAAGATAAAAAGTTGAATTAATTATCAATTAAAAAATTGTTTTATAACTTGAGTAAAATTGAGTGCGACGTTTTGCTTTTATCCGATGTTGCTTTGCACTCATTGCAGAAGAAAATTAGAGTGGATTCGTTGCTTTTCGAATAATGGAGATGTGTCGCGTTGCTCTAATAGGTTGTACATGCGACGGTACTTTTTTTCAAAATTATTGCATTAAAACACGTCGCGTTGGATAACATTCTATTTCCATAGCGTAACTAATTATTATGAATAGTCGCAGTTATATGCGACCGAGAGTGACAATGAGCCGCGTGCGCGTAATGCGAGTGGTCGACCGCTCGTATTTCGCGAATTTCATCCACGACATGACAGAAATAGCGCTCTCGCTTGCAACAGCGTAAAAGACGAAAACTGCGAAACGATATACGAACTCGGCCAGTTTCAAAGGGAAGTATCAAAACATAAGACACATTTACGTCGACAAAAAAACAATATTCTTTTGAATTTAAACTTTGTTTAACTTGTGTTGTTCTTTCAATCTAGTGTTGCATTTTTTTTCATTTTGTGTCAATTAAAATTTTAAAACTCTATTTGTGAAAGACATTTTCAATTCTTAATCAAAACGATTTGTTTTAATTACATTCATGGAACGAAAAACCAATAAGTAAC
>JABFPM010004574.1:0-12432 GCA_022817325.1 Idris sp. 1 HC-2018 | reverse complement strand
TACAAAGCATTGTTATCTTGGATGGAGAATATTGTATAAAGGTATGTTTTCAACACACATGTGTTTAATCTGGCGGTCTTTTGTGTAATCCCCAACCATGAAAGCACTTGGTGAATCGTTTAGACTCTTTGCCCTTGGCAGTAAGAAACAACTTACGAGGTCTCTCGGGTTGTTTAACTCGTAAATGTTGTATATAAACCTGTAAAATAATTTTAATTGATTATAGATTTAAAGTTATTTTAATGTTAATTAAAAAAATGTATTTTTTTATACCTGAGCTGATTTGAAGGCTAATTTAATTTCAACTTCGGAGCATCTTGCACCAAGCCACAAAAACACTTGTTCACCATTATCAAGAATCATAATATCGTCATCAGCTAGATCGTCCTGAAATATTTAAGAAAAACATGTATAATCATTGAGTTATTTAATATTTAATTCCTGTGATAAAAAGTTTCAAAAAAATACCTGACAAAAGTCAGTGCACTTTTCACTGATCGTAAAGTATCCTTTTTCATTCGAACACCTGAATAATCTTGTGTATTTCATGTATTCAGCATCGGTATCATATTGTTTTTTGCCACCGAGTCCAACCCAAAAGAAATTATCAGGCTCCTCACCTTCGTTTAAAACTTGTAAACTTATCCAAGGCTAAAAAAAGTTCGATATCACATTAAATTATATATGATATGAGTATTAATATGTAAATTTGTTAAATAATCTTACATTGTTGAACATTTCTTCAGCTATTATTCCGATTAAATGGCTATCTTCGTTATCTGCTTTGGATCCAATCCACACGTATACAATACCAGTCTCGTCATCATTGTTGAATGGCACATTTAATATATAACTGTAAAGTAATAGTATATGAAGTAGTTATCCAAGTTTCTAAAACATTTTTTATGAGAACAGTTCCAAACTCACCAAAACTCCGAATTAAGTAAACTTGCATCAGCAGGAACATGAACGAGTCTTGTGCACAAGGCACTTCCGTTGCTTCGCAATTGGAAAAACTCAACTTTATTTGAATTAGCACTTTTTGCTTGCTTTCTTTTGCCTTGATGAATGATGAATTTACGCTTAAAATGTGCCATAAACTTGATATTTTCTTGTTGTTGGTGTGTTCTTACCACTTCCAATTTTTCACCAAAATGAGACTTGAATCGTTTTTGTAAACTGAATTTAACAGAAAAAATTAAATTCAAAATTTCAAATAAAAACATGGTTTTAACCACGCGAGAAATAGTCGGCAGCTTTTCAGATTTTTCTCGCGGAGTAAAACAGTGTTTTACTTCGTCCCATGATACATAATATACTATAGAATAATACCTGAATGTGAAATTGAACCAGCCCATATTACCGGCATCTCTACCTTGCCAAAAGTAAACCATAACATGAACATCATCTTCACATTGTTCTTCATCTCCTTCATTGTCATCGATATCTGATGGCTGTAAAAACGTAATTGTTTCATATTTTTTATTGGATAATTATTTAATATTTTATCTCCTCCATCAGCTAACACACCTAGTAAAACGTAGGCATGAGTTGCAAATAAGAGGATTTTTTTGCGCCGTTTTTAACCCTTTGATAAAGATTTGTAATCACAAACTTTGCAGTTAAAAAATGGTGCATTCTAAATGTATTTTAATTGAATATTCGGTATTTACATAAGATACTTACGATCCAGTATTTACATAAGAATACATAACAATCGCCACTGTAAAAATGACCTAATTCTTCGTCTGAAAGACGAACAAATTTTTTTCCTTCCAAAACAAATGGTTCCATTGCTATTAAATCATCATTCCATTCGGTCATTAATTGCTGTGCTTCAGCATAAGTCATTTGCGGTTGACGAGGCATGAAAAGTGCAGCCAAATCAGCCTGTTTATTAAAAATTAAAAAATTTTAATTATTAGCACAAATATTTATTATACAAACATTTGCTGTACCTTAGTTTCTTGTTGTTTAGCCCATTTAGTCAAATCTGCTCCAGTTTTAGCAACAGATTCCGCAGTTCTTGTAAAATCTACTGCTATTACTTCGTCCCATCCAGTGAATTTGGATTTGAAAATCTACAATTTTCAGATATACATATTTAGTTATAATATATCTGTTAACTTGATAAAAAAAGTAATATCATTATTAATAATTTATACTTGTGACTCAGTTCCTTCTTGTAATCTCGTTACCAGTGCGTATTCAGGCCTTTCGATCATGTTAAATAACTCCTGTGACAGTTTCACAGCAGCAGCTCGCACTAATCTGGTTGACTTTTTGCCAAACCTTAAAATAAAAAATTAAAAATAAAATATATAAATTAAATTTTCTTAGTTTGAAAAGGAGGTCTATTTTTTAATTAAATACACTGTCTTACCAAACATAAAGGTCTAAATAACAATCCAGTATATAAACGTTGCGGTTATTGAGAAGTGTGTTTACAAGCTTTCCGTGTGGAACTTCTACTTGTGGCAGTTCCAAGTATCCCATACCAAGTCTGACTTGGTATAATCGCGGCACAACCGGAACGAAGTTAGGATCTACGTGTTCCTATAAAATTAAATTAATGAAATAAAATTAATTACAATTTTATACATAAAATTAGCATTAAAACAAATAACTTATAACAAACATTTAAAGAATAACAAACAAATGAAATACTTTTGGTATATAAGGTTGATCTTCTCCTAAACATTTCCAGAATTCATCAGACTCAGTCCCCATTAATTCTGTGCGTATTTCTGCTTTATTTTTTCTTTCATTTTTGTTAATTTTTTCAGCCATAAGTCTTGCTTTGGATTTGAGAGTGTTTTTAGCTTTTCTTCCATACCACATGTACAACTTGATACCAACATCCAATACAAATGCATAATTTGGATCTAAAGATTCAACAGAAACAAAAACTGGCTCCAAGTGAATAGAATGCACTCCAGCGGCGTGCACTCTATACAGTCTTCTAATTGCAGGCTGTAAATTTAAAAAAGTAATGAAATTTCTTAGCAGAAAATAAGTTAAAAGTTTGTATTTAAGAATTTACCGTATCTTCCACAGTGTAAAAACCTGAAGAAGTACGTCCACCTTCGATGTATGTAATTTCTGAGTCAAATAGGTACAAAAATTCGTCCGATTCATCTCCTTGTTCTTCTCTTATTGTACGACATTGAGCGCCTAAAAAATTTCGCAGGTTAACAGCATGAATTGCTGCACACGCACGTTTATCAAGCTGTAAAATAAATTGGTTTAGATTATTTAAATACATTTTTATTTGAAAATCGTAATTGAAACTGAATTCTAAAAAATTTACCGTCGCTTTTTCTCCAATCCAAAAATAGATTGCCCACATGAGCGACCCACTTTCATCGATAGATGTTTTTAAAATAATGTAACAGTCTCCCTCGTAAAATTTTCCATGAGCAACTTCTTCGATTTGATTTGGCAAAAAGTTCTCGATTTCCCAAATCGAAAGTCCTGGAACTTGACCTGCATCTTCATCAAAGAATTCTGAGTAATCTAAAGGTGGTTTTTCCAGAGTTTCGTCCCATCTTTTCGGTCTAAAAAAGAAATGACATTTAATAATTATTAATAAATTTTTATACACATAAAAAATGCCAAATTTGGTCATGAAAATTAAACTCACTTCAGAGATTCAGCTTTAGCATCTTCTAAAAGTTTATCTTGCTTGTCTTTTGCAACATCTTTCATGCCCTAAAAAAGTTATTTAATTAATTTTGTTATTTTTTTAAAGTTAAATTTATACTCTTTTTTATTATTAATTTATTTTTATTTACTTTGAGTATTTTAGCTTGATCTTGGTCAGCTTCTTCCTGATCCCTTCTTCTTCTTAATCTCATTTTTCGTGCTATTGGATCTTTACTGCTATCTATTTAAATAATTAAAAAGTATTTACTTTAAACTTCTTTTTCTTATTTTTCACATACAATTTAATTCATTTTAATGAATTTCTTACTTGCTGTTTGAGCTGGAGCAGGAATATTTGCTCCAGCTAGGCGCAACTGGTGTTGCAATGAAAAGTCAATATTGTAATACATAATGCCAGATCCTCTTTGAACCTCTGTTGGTTTTGGAGGCATAATTAAATTTGGATTGTCTCTTAAATCAAGACAGTCCAAATCAGTCAACAAATGTATTGCATCAGGAAGTGTTATTAGCCGATTTGATGTTAATATAAGTTGTTTTAAAGATCCACATCTGAAATTATTTTGTCGAACTCAATAATTTGTCGAATTATTTGTTTTATTTTTAAGAAAATACACAGTTTCTACCTGCAGAGTCCTTCTGGAATCATTTCTAATTTATTGTTTGCAGCGGAAAAAACTTGTAACGATGATAGTTTACCAATACCCGAAGGAATTCCCTTAAAATTCAATTGATTTCCGTTCAAGTACAATCTTCTTAAAGTCGAAATTTTGCACAATGATGTTGGCAATGCTGTCAGGTTGTTTCTGCATAAATTCAATGTTTCCAATTTTTGCCACATTTCTGTAAAAAACATAATAATTGTATTAAAATCCAACACATTTTTTGCTTACTTTTTAAATTGTTGATAAAATGATTACCAATTGCAATAGAGAGTTCTGAAATTTCATTGTCACTGAGATTTAAACGGCGTAAATTTGGTAGAGAGTACAGTGCATCAGGCACTCTTGGCAAATTATTTTGCGAAAAATCAAGTTCTTGTAAGTTCGTAAGACTTTCCAAATTTGACGGAATGTTGTTCGGTGTTCTTTGAGTGTCGCGCATTTGTAATACAGTCAAATTCATTAAGGAAGGTAATTGCCTATAATAATTAAAAAAAAACATTAAAATACATTTAGTTTAATTTTAAAATGTTTGCGTAATAGATTACCTTAATTGGAAATGTCCCAGTGGATTGTGATTCAAATGCAAACATTGTAAATTAGCCAGTCGTCGTGTTTGTGGTGGTAAGGTTTCTAACTGATTATTACTAAGATCTAAATACATTAAATCTGTCAAATTGATGAAAAGTGTGTTTGGAATAGTTTCGATTCTGTAACAATAAAGAAAAATTATCAGCTTTGCAAATACAATTTTCATTTAAATTTTACATTATTTTTCTATTATGTTTTTTTCGTAATTCTTATATAAATAAGGGCTTTATTTAAATTAAAAAAATTAGTTATTTTGTTCAATAAATTAAAAAAAACAATAATGGTAAATTTTTACTTACTGATTATAGCTTAAATTAAGATTGAGCAACGAACGAGCTTTTTCCAAACCTTCAGGTACTTCACGAAGGTTGTTGTGGCTTATATCGAGAGTTGTTAATTCTTCTAAATGAAATAATTCAGCAGGTATTCCACTTGATCTTATATTGTTATGTCTTATATTCAGAGTTCTCAAACATCCAAGCTCAGTTAGTTCTCCATAAAGTCTTTCAAGTTTGTTTTTAATGAGTGATAAGTGCTCCTTGAAAAGAATTAACAAAATTTTTAGTTTAATATATTTTGAGATAAAATTTGTTTATTAAAATATAATATTATTATTATATATATTAATTCTGATTATATTAAAAGTAGTTTAATTTTCAATTTATAATATCTTGATTTAGATTCTTAAATATTTTTACTAATTTGAGCAATCTTCCCATCTCTTCTGGTATCGTTGACAGGTTTGTATTGTCTAGTTTCAGCCATTGTATTCCTGTCATCAAACGAACAGACTCAGGAAATTTGCCTTCCTATAAGAATAAACAAAATTACATAATACAACTTCTTAATATATTAAAACAAACGTCATCGAAAAAATTAAAAACCTTAACAATATTTTTACATGCCTAAAATCTTATTATAAACATTTTCCTATAGCACAAAACACACTCAAATAGATCAACTTAATTGTCCACTGTTCCCAATCCAAAATTAAAACCAATCAACGTTTAAACCACGTAAAATTTACGTAGATACTTAGTAAATTGTAAACGATCAAACGGGATTTTCCTAAAATTAACTTTAAATTGAGTCAAAAATAAACTCTTCAAAATTTGACAGAAATTGTCTTCTGTCAAAAAAAGGGGAAAATTTTGTAAAAGTTGAAACTTTTTCAGATCAATTATACAATTTGTTTATAATCAAGGAACACGCTTACAAAAGTAATGATTAAAAATTAGGTGAAAGCTCAACTGTTTGTGGTAATGAAATTTTTCACTTACTCCAAAATCATTTCTGCTAAAATCTACTCCTCGAACGAACGGTAACACTCCGGTATTTGCCATACTTGTTGTATTGTATATCGCGTTGTGACTTGTTGGCTTGCACTCAACTAAACATGCTGATAAAATGTTTATGGCCGGTGGTCTCCTGTGCCAGGAGAACGAGTGGTTTGTGCGACTGTTGTGTGATTTTAAAAACGAAACGTATATATTTAAAAGAGTGAACTGAATCAACCCATACAGTCGTGCAATATGATCCCAAATAGATGGAATGTGCTGTCATAGATGGCCTTGCGATCGCATACATTTCAGGCCTGGTTTTCATCTGTAAAAATGTTTCTTTTGGATTTCCAAAAATTCTTGTTTATATGTCACTTTTGACAGGTCAACAATATGTGAGAAATGATTTTCATGTGGTTTTCTTTGTTGCCAACACAATTTTTAGTCGAATTAAAGAAGATTAATGAAGAAAGGTATATGTTTTGTTTCTTTCTTCCTTATGGCGTTTTATGAAATGAAAAGAAAGGGACTTTCTCTCTAGCGGTATTTTGGAGCATTAACGGTATCCAATGGAGACGTGTACAAAATCATGTTACAATGTGTGTCAATTTTTTAATTAGTTGACAGTGTGATTATTGAAGTGGATGATTTGATTGTAATAATTGGAAAAACGAGGAAACAGTAAGGCAACTGTCACTTATGGGGTTTGTCAGCTCATGCAGTGTTTTGGTTTGAGAAATGTCAAAAATGGCAGGACCTAGTGCGAAAAGCAAAAATACACAGGAAAATTCAGACAAGAGTAAAAGAAAACATTTGCTTCCGTAAGTTTTATTGTTATAATTTGTTGTTAAAGTAGCTTTTTTAATTTTTTGTGTCATTTTTTAAGTAAGGTTTATGTTAAATGTCAAACGTTAATCTTACGTATTAAGAAAAGTGTTGTGTACTCAAAAGTTATTCAAATTCAAGATTTTAAACTTAATTTGTATTTTATAAAAATTAATCATATTAAATCTTACCAGAACTACATGGAAAGTGTTGTTTACGTACTAACAAAGACATATTTTATATTTAGTACATTTCCCTATAAACACATCCTGATCCGGATAATTGCCCAATATTTGCTGCCAGCTGCGTCACAATTCTTGCTTAATGAGCGCGCAATATTTGGTCAATTTAAATGCCTACATTCTTAAAATTTCTTGCGATATTACAATTAAATTAATAAACGTTTTATTTTATAAAACATCGATTTCTTATATCATTTATAAATGAATTTAATGTGCATATAAGAAATCCGTATGATAGAAATATTACAAATATTTCTAGTTTGATTTGTAATATCTGGGCATTTAAATTGACCAATTATTGGTCAATTAATCTCACAAATTATTGCGCGCTGATTGGGCAGCTAGCAACAAATATTGAGCAATCGGTGTTTATAGAGTTAGTAACAAATATACATATGGTAAATATTACATTTCAAATTGATATAACAAAAAATGTTTTGCAATTCTTTTACAGAGATTGGTGGATAGTTTTTTCTCTTATTGTTATTGCCACATTTTGTACCAGATTTTACAAAGTCACAGAACCTGATCATGTGTGGTAAGTTTATTATTATTAAATAATAATAATTTTAATTTATAAAATATTTTTTAATCTTAAATTTAAATTGCTTCATTTAAACATTTGAATTTAATAAATATTTTATTTTAGCTGGGATGAAACTCATTTCGGAAAAATGGGATCTTGGTACATTAACAGAACTTTTTTCTTTGATGTTCATCCTCCTCTTGGAAAGGTTTATTTAATTTTTATAATTATAAATATAAATTCAGAGATTTAAATATTTATTAATTTAAAGAATGAGTATTAATCTAAATATAAATTATTGCAGATGCTTATAGCTCTGTCCGGATATTTAACTGGATACGATGGCAAATTTCCATTCGAAAAACCTGGTGATAAATTTGAAGACACAAATTATATTGGAATGAGGATTGTAAGACGTTCGAAATTAATGTTTAATTTCAAAAAATATGCAATGTATGCAACCGATTTTTTTAAATTTAAAGATAATTAATTTTTTTCCAGTTCTGTACATTCTTAGGAGCATGTATAGTGCCTTTGTCTTTTCTAATTGTTTGGGATTTGACGAAATCTTTAAGTTCAGCCGCATTTTCATCTAGTTTAATATTGTTTGGTAAAGTATCTTCAATATAGACATTCAAAAAAATTGATTGAATTTTGTTTATATTTAAAATTAAATATTAAAACTTAAAAGTTAATATTTGTTATTAACTTTTTTTGCAGATGTTGGATTGTTAACGTTAAATCAATACATTCTATTGGATCCTATACTTTTATTTTTCATGATGTGTGCCACTTGGGGTATGTGTCGAATGCGGTCTTTGCAGAGTCAATCGTTTACGTTTTATTGGTGGTGCAATTTAATTTTTACTGGAGTGTCACTATCTTGCACTATAAGTGTAAAATTTGTTGGACTGTTTGTTGTTTTGCTTGTCGGTTTGCACACCATCTACGAACTTTGGACAGAACTTGGAGATCTTACAAAACCTATTGTTCGTATTAAATTATATTTGCAATATTGAAAACACAAAAAAAAACAAAAATAATAATAATATAATAAAACATTTTATTTTTGCAGGTTTTCGTAGTGAAACACTTTTTAGCAAGATGTTTATGTCTCATTTTGCTGCCAATCGTCATCTACACTATGTTTTTCTACATTCATTTATCAGTTTTAAATAAAAGGTAACAGTTTTTTCATTATTCTTTTTTTTAAATAAAGAAATTAATTTAAATTTTAATTTCAAAACATAAAAAAAATGTTGAAAAAAATTTGATTTATATTTGTTTAGCGGCAATGGCGATGGATTTTACAGTTCAGAATTTCAGTCATTATTAAAAGGGAATTCTTTGTATAATGCATCGATGCCAAGACAATTGGCTTATGGAGCGAGATTGACATTAAAAAATCATCGCACAGGTGGAGGATATCTTCATTCTCATTACCACCTTTATCCTGAAGGTGTAGGCGCAAAACAACAACAAGTATGTAGTTATATATTTGTTATTGAAATAATTTTGACAAATAATACAACAAAATTTATTATTACTACTGTATATACTCCTAAAGTACTCTTCAATTATTTTCTTGTTTAAATGTAGATAACATCATACTCTCATAAAGACGACAATAATCACTGGATAATAAAGAAATATAACACCGATGACATTCCAACAGAACCAGAATTAGTTAAACATGGAGATTTAGTTCGATTAGAGCATGTAATAACTGGACGCAATTTGCATTCTCACAAAGAGCTTGCACCCATTTCCAAAAGACATTATCAGGTCACAGGATATGGCGAGGTACACATACAGAACCATATTACACATTTATTCATAATTATTATTTGCTAATTTATTTATTAAATTTAACTGCAGAATGGAGTGGGAGATGCTAACGACGTATGGAAGGTTTTAATTAAAAATGGCAAGAATGGAGATGTTGTAGAAACAGTCACAAGTAAACTTAAATTTGTACATTACTTAAATCATTGTGTGTTGACTTGCAGTGGAAAAACTTTACCAAAATGGTAAATTTCATTTTCTTCAAATCTAATTATTTATTTTTATATAATCCTTTTATTAAATATTTATATTTTATTAGGGGTTACAATCAACAAGAAGTTACTTGCAACCCAAATATGAGAGATAACAATGCTTTATGGAATATTGAAGATAATATTTATGCAAAATGTAAGTTAATTATATTTTTTGAGAGAAAACTTTAAGAGAAAAGAGTTCATAAACGAATTTTGTATTTCAGTGCCGAATGTAAGTTTTCAAGTTTATGCTCCAAATTTTTTCAAACGATTTTTTGAATCGCACGCAGTTATGTTACAAGGAAATTCAGATTTGAAAGTCAAAGAAGGTGAAGTTTCATCGAAACCATGGCAGTGGCCAATTAATTACCGGGTAATTATACAATTTTTGAAGTCCCAAGAAGACATTCTTAAAGAAATTACTATTTCTTCAAATTAATTTCTAATTGAATTATTTTTCAGGGACAATTTTTTTCTGGACAAAATCTAAAAATTTATTTACTTGGCAATCCAATAATTTGGTGGAGTAACATCTTATTTTTGATCATCTTTATAGCTCTTTATATAAATACTGCCATAAAAGAACAACGTGGAAATGTAAACAGCACTGAAACTGCAAAGCAAAGGAAACAAATTGTTGAAGCCGGCAGCTGGCTTTTTGTTGGCTGGATACTGCATTACGTTCCCTTTTGGGCGATGACTCGTGTCTTATACTTTCATCATTATTTTCCAGCATTATTGTATAATTCAATGTTGACCGGCATTATTTTAAATCACATAATTGAGAATGTGTCGGTTATGTTTCCGGGAAAAACTGGGAATACACTTTATCATATAATTAATGGTTTAACAACATCTATTATAGTATATAGGTAAGTTGTTTTCTAGAAATCTTATTAACTTAAAAAAATGTTAAACATAATATTTATAACTATAATTTCAGTTTTTATCAATTTGCGCCGTTGGCTTATGGAATGGAAGGAAGTCTTCCACCCACTATTGATTCTAAAAATCCTATGCATCATCTCAAATGGTTGGATACTTGGGAATTTTGAAGACTTGCTGTGAAACACAAGCATATCGAAGTTTAAAAAATTATTAAATTAACAAATCTCGTGAACAATCAATACTAAAATTGTAAATATTTAAATATTTATGTGAAATGAAGTCAAATACTCAAATTTTTACAAAGACGACTCAAAGTAAAATTAGTTTAAATATTTTTAGATGCATAAATTTACGTATATAATATAGTATAGGTAGTTGTATAATTATGGTAATAATAAAATTGATTTGTGTGAAGTAAATACTCAAGTTATCTTAAAATTAGGAGTTGAAAAATAGTAATTATTAGAAAATAACATTTTATTATGCATTTATGTGTAAGTGCATAAAAAAATAAAATATTTCTTTGCAAAAATCCTTTTTAATATTACCTGTTAAATGAACGTTAATGATTGAATAACAGCGTACTTAAAATATTAATATCATTTCTATTAAGTGTATTTTTGATTAATTCAGGGTATTAATATAACTTAAATGCTAGCTTAAATAAGTTTCCTTAAATGTAATAATATTCATTGTACAAAGTACTTATTACTAATGGATAAACAAACCATTAATGAGAAAAACAAAACGAATTTCGTAAAAGAAAAAAACTATGATATTTTTATACTTGAAAAATATTGAATGACTGAAATTATTTTAGAGCAATTACATTTTTTATATATTTTATAAAATAGTGCACCGCTACTAGAATATATTTTTATATACAAATACTGTATAGTAAGCCAATAAATAATTATTATAGTACAAAATTAAAATACATAATTTCACCTTAAACAATTGTGATTAATTAAGCTTAAAAAACTCTGCAATAAAAATAGAGTAAATATAAATTAATAAAATCACTTTAAAAGAAACTTTCTCGATGAAACAATTGGTCACCCCTAGTTCCTCTTGGGAGGATTCTATATTGATAAATAAAATTCTCCGGTGAAAAGCAAAACACCCACGGTAAATATCTGCGACGAGTGCGACCCACGACAATGAATAATGTAACACGACCGGCTCTGCTCCGAGATTGGTATGTCCGGCCAAATACCTATATACATTGCCTGCACATATATATGCCTTGTACGTGCACGCAGAAGTAGATGATGCGCTTCTATTCTATTGAGAGGATCGCTATGGATAGGTCAGTCGCAAGTACAAGCCGCTTTAACAACTCGTTTGACCCATTTGTGTGTCCACGGAGTTACGCTGTTCCTACGCTCAAACAAATTGAACTCAACGTCCGCGATCAATAAACGCGTTAGCTTCAAAGCGCACGGCCTTCACAGCTGAAACATTTTTCGTCCACTTGATGTCCTTGTTGCGAACCAACACGTGGTGAGTCAGATGTTTAACTATCAATTAAAAAGTATTCGACTGTACGTTTTGTATATTGATTGCAGTATATAATATATATATATTATATATATTATATATATATTAAGTCATATTTTTGTAAAAAAGTGGATTTTTTTCTGATGACTTTGAACTTAAAACTGATTATTGTTAGTGATAATTTTTATTTGCAATATATAAGTATAGATTAAATGC
>JABFPM010004573.1:0-12432 GCA_022817325.1 Idris sp. 1 HC-2018 | reverse complement strand
TTAACAATTTGCAAATACCATTTGTGTGAAATGTATGCAGTACTTTTATTCGGGTTAGAATATAATTTTTTAGAGCAAAAATAGCTCAATAATGAAAATAAAAACTCTTTACAATTTTTTATCTAACTTAAAATAATTTTGAAACAAAAAAAAATTTGCTTGCAAATAATTTCCAAATTGATAAAACTAACAGAACTTTTTTACAATTCTATGAATTAACTTGAAAATATAAATTTAGTCTTAATTATCTATCCTCTAAAACGTTACATATCGCTCTTTCTAATTTTCTACTATACATTTTTTTCACCATAAGACCCTCCAAAAATTTCATGACATAAACTTATCATAAATATTAGTTACACTATTGTTTACTTTCAAAAACTTACAATTCTATAAAATTATGAATTTATATCTTAATTTGCAAACATTCGGTTTTTTTTACAAATTAACATAACTTTTTTACCAGTTTATAAATTGGACCGAAATCCCTTAAAAAAACTGTCCAAAAAAGGATTATTTTCAATCTGATTTTTTTTTGTCCTGTTTGGATCAAATTTGAATTACTGTATTTTTTGTCCAATTTTGATTCTTTATGGACAATGTTTTTTTGTTCTGGAATCTACTATAAAAATGTTCAAATTATTCAAATTTTAGCTTTTGTGTGCTAATTTTACTATTATTTGCAAGCAATAATTTTATACATCATAAATTTTTCTAGCTACTGATATTTGTGTGTTACCACTGATACTTCAGTTACTGTCAGCTTGATTTGACATGTATGTGTACTCTTGCTATATCTCATTCACCTGTCGCATGTGAAGTGCGATGAGTTACAAACCGTAATATAAATTTTTATGTATAGAAAAAGAATAAAATATTTTTTTATCATTTTTGATATACGATCAGCAAGGTTAATAAATAAAAATAACAAATTTATTTTGAAATTTAAATATTTCAATATTTCAAATATTGACTTTATTTTTCTTATTTCCAAGTGTATTTACTTAATTTCTTATTTTGTAAAATAATCTCTTTTTCTAATTTTTCATGTAAAATTTTGTAGATAAGTCTAGGTGATAGGGAAATTCATCAGATTTGGCATTTTTTTCATGATTATATGAAATCGAAAGTATCATACAAAGCAGATCAAAAGAGTCTTTGCAAGTTTAGTGACATGTTTTAGATCTGAACTGACCGTACATAAAGTAAGACGTTTACAAATTAATCCAATTATGAATATAATAATGAAGCCTTATTTCCAGTCAAAGTGCAAGTCAGCTTCTTAAATTAAGAATTATGTTAATGTTATTCATTAGTAAAGCCATTTCATGTGCGAGATTTTTGTTGACAATCATCAGCTTGAACCGTCAATAAAATAAAAAGCTCTGCCAGCGGGTTAACTTCATTTGTAGTAAATCCAAGTAGAACTGGCGTTTTTCCGGTTGGCGAGCTCGCGCTTCACCTTATTTTTCTTATATACGAGAAGCTCTCCACTTCACGTTTTATAGGTACGTGTGTTGCACAGAGATGTAATATATTATCTGCTCAAACACACGTACGCGCACAACGAGCCATTGTTATAAAGTTGTATTTATAAAATAAAGTGGAACTGTATATCGTGTGCGCTAAAACGAGGCAATGATGATACGGCAAACCCATCACAATTGAGACGTTGGCTTTCACAAATTTTTCAGATTCAACTTTTGCAATCTTTTTTTTTGCTTGTTGACCAAACGATGTTATTTTTAATTGAAAAGGTTTTCGCAAATTCATTAGTAAGCTTTAGATTAACACTTAATGATGAGTACACATAAACTTTTTTTCTACTACAGCTAAAACATTTATTTCACTACAAAAATAAGTGCCTTATTTGAAGACTCTTTTATCATTTAAGGCAGTAAAAGTGACTTAAAAAAGGGCACTTATTTTTGTAGTGTTATTATCAACAATTTTTATTTCTATTTCTTTTCGTTAGTTCAGCAAAATAATTTGTACTCCTATTACTTTATTTAAATTGACAAAATGTTTGTTTGAACTTTGAATGACGTAATTTAAATCTAAATTAAGGTTTTAAATAACTTTAAATTAAAATTTATAATCATAGCCAGCTTTGTATGAAAAAATGAAATCGAGTAAATTGAGCAAAATTAATCATACTCTTTGCATTATTTCACCCGGTGTTGTAAATTAAAAGATCAAAAGTTACAATTGCAGTATTACTTGATTCTTGAGTAAGAACAGCAAGAGCAGCTGCTGAATAATCTTTTGCCGAAAATGGTTATTTAATATTTTGTCTAGATGCTTGAAAAACTGGCTCGACTATATATTGTGTAAACACACACACGAAACTGGATAAAGGGCTTCTTGGGCGACGAAAAATGCTTGGATATTACGGTCTAAGATGCTTTGGTACAAACGTAAAGTGCACACTGCGAGATCGAGCTCAAAATTTGAGATAAAAAGTTTTGAAATCGAACGCCATTGTGTGGTAGTTCACTCACCTGAACTTCTAAAGCATGATAAGCTAATATGAGGCCAAGCAGTATCACAGTCGACACAGAGATCAGAGTTTTCAGTGCAGACGAGTAAAACGAAGCCTGTAACACAAAGTTGTACATATGGTTAAAAGTTTGTTTTCCATTCGTAGTATTTACTTTCGCATTGAAAAATTATACACAATGCACTAGGGTTTGATTAAAAATATGTCAAGATATCAGTAGTGCACCGTGCTATTGTTCGTACGATAAACTTTGTTGTTTCATTGGGAAATATTTATGAAATGTATACGTTTCGCCAATGAAGTCAATTAAATATTTGAAGCAATCGAAATATATTTGTTGTGTTTTGATTTTCAATTAAATGGAGTTTATCAATATAAAATACATTCACTGATGGGATTATTATCCAGGAAATCAATGAAAAATATTTCGCTGTTCAATTAATATAATTGCCTTAAATTAAATCCAGCTTTCTTTGACATTGATTATTATACGATTTGATTAAATAAATGGACAATTAGAAATCAAAATTCATTTAATTATCATGTTTTATTCAAGTATTGTACATAGAAATTGTATAACTATATTATGTTGAATATATTGATTAATTAATTAGCATTAAGTGATTTGTTATATATTTTTATTAAATTTGATGAAATTTCAGGATAAAATCTATAAATGAGTGTTTGGATTTTAGATTAATTAATTTTACGTAATAATATAATGTTGATTATACGTGAAATTGTGTAACGAGTAAATGATGACTACATATAAAATTATAATAGACTAATGATACGTTACAGCTGGAACCAGGGATTCATTTATTAAATGCAAACCGAAGCTTACTGGCATTGTTTTTATCTGCTTTTTGGTTTGTTGAATAGCATAAGAAAAGTATGTATATCAGAAGAAATTTACGACTCAAGGATTAACTCGTAGATCTGGCACACTTAACAGGGCAAAAAATTAAAAAAACGTTCAACCATGAATGATGTACGATTTATGTCCAGCATGAAAAATAGAACTGAAAATTTAATATAATAAATCGACAAATAATTGCTGAACGAAATTGTCTAAATTCATATATTTTTAATGAAAATTAATATGAATTGAGTAATGAAAAATAACGTAACAGAATCTGATGTATGAGCTTTGTAAACTTTACATTTGTGTGAAATTATTTTTGGTTGCATTTTGCAGTATAGTTAACGAAGATTGTGGAGTATTATAAAATTTGACAATGAAATATTGCTTTCATTAATATTGGTACAAAGAATAATTTTAGATACTTTTAGGAAAAAAATATGAATAAGCGTTTAAAAGCAAAGAGTAAATTATTGTTATACAAATTCAATAGATAAAATGACATAAAATACAGTTAAAATTCATATTAAAATGCAATTGGAAATTGAATAGCGCATTTTGTAGTATAAATTAAAAAGTTTCATTCTGTTATTTATATTTGATCAAATACCGTAGTTTTGTACACGAACAAATTTATTTGATATTTAAATTAACTTTTTTCTTGGCTCTTTTAAGCCTGCCAAGTTATTTATTTATTGATTCAACTTAAATCTAACGGCAAAAACTATTATAAAACCAAAATACACATTGTAAGAAAAAACCTTATAATGTAAAGAAAAATTATTTTGATGAAATGCATTTTATAATCCTAAAGGTATATTTGTAATATTTTTTATTTGCAAAGAGCAAATATTTAAAAGAATAGAGGAAAGAAAATATGGAAATAAAAATGTAAGCCAATACAAATTTTTATATTTTTATATATGAAAAGGAATTTCACTTGTTAATCAAAACAGTAAACCTTTTTTATTTTATATTTTTTGTATAGAAAATAATAATCATGCTGTTAAAAAGAGAAAAATAGAAAAAAAACAGAAATTGGAGAATTCTTAACAAATAAATATGAATTTATTTAATTTAGTGTTTAAAAAAGAAATTCAATCAACTTTGTGAAAACTCCTGTAATTATATGAAATGTAATTTTTTATCTGAAAAATTTGTAAAAAAAGCGCCATACAGTTATAGAAAACGATAATAAATGCTTATTTTTCTCTATCGCATGACTTTTTATGGGATGAATTTTTTTGAAAATTTGCAATACTCATTCTCAGGATATATGTGTAGAAATGTAATATTAAGAAAAGTGTGCACTATAAGTTAATTTAACTAACAAACGATTTATTAACGAAACTAAATTACAATAGAGTTTAAATAAGAGATATTTTACAACGGCAATTCGTTTAGTCTTTTCACAATGGCTGTGGCAGAACACCACTAAACTTTTCTAGTTCCCTTTTTCAGGTCTGCCAACAAAACCTCCAGGGCCTCCACATTGCGGAGATTATCAAATTTCTCGAAACCCTCAACTTTCTTCTCACATATAGATATACAAATTATAAAGAAAAACTATCAGGCAAAATTTTAAAATTTTTTTTATTTCATTGTAAAATGTTTTTACGTTTTTAAGATAAAAAATTTACTGTACAAAAAATTGTTAAAATAATAATAATTATGTTACTTAAAATTACATATTAATTATTTTCAATTATTCTCATTATTATTTTTAAACTAATTTGTTGGTTGAAGAACAAATGAAGTAGAGAACAACTTTTTTTGGTTAATATAATAATGAAAGTGGAAGAGTTTGAAAGGAATGTTATTATTAGCTTATATATTCTGTAAACGGAAATGCACCCTTTTAAATAAATTACAAAAATTAATTGAATTACATGAAACGTTTCGCAAAAGTATATTACAATATTGAAAAGCTGAGATAAATACGTAGTATAATGCAATCAATTAGATTTAACTTACATTCAAGATACTTCTTTTTTTCTTATTTAATTTTTGTCGGTTAAAAATAAAAGAAAATCATTACATACATGTTTTTAATTTTTAAATAAATAAAACATTTATATTAAATTTACATTTTTCAGCTGAAAAGATGGTAAGCAGAATGGGTCCGGTTTAGAATGTGTCGTAATTACGTATAGTCCGCTCGAGTTCCGGTTTTCTGTTATCACGAGTTTCCGGAGTTTTATACGGTTGATGGATTTTGGCGATGAAAGAAAAATTTACGTAAGAATGTTTTTTGAAGTAATACTTTTTAAGTAATATTTTGATTTATTATAAGTAATACACTGTAAAATTCGATGTATTTCCATGTGGCTGAATGCATTAATAGATTAATCTTTTGTGAGCTTATCAAGTTCAGTTAATCATTATACATTTTCAGGAAATTTAATATACAATAATTTATACGCACCGGAAATATAACATAATGACATTATCGCGTTTCTATCGTGAGTACAGGTCTGCAATAAAAAAGTCTCGTCCAATAAAAAAATTTAAATTCTCTTATTTCTGCGTATGCAAAATAAAAAAAATCATCTGTGCAAATTATTCGGCAAAGCTGTTGCGCTTTTTTAAAAAGTACTCATGTTTCTTGTCCAACTGCCACTAATTTCATAATTTATTTTACACCGAATGAAATAGAAAAGCAAAATCAACATATATATGTTTTTTAAATGACTGAAAAATTATATTTGTCTCGTCAAACAAAATTCATACTCGTGTAATTAAAATTAAAAAAATATGTTTTACAGACAAATTGAGACAATTTATCATATATTCATGTTACACCGCACTTGTTCAACCTCATTTCCTTGCGAACTGTTTCCTCTTGTCATTCTTTGTTCTGTATTCTTTCGTGAAAATACAAGTCTGAAAAGAGACTGATAATATGAGGATTTCGGCAAATTGTCCAACATTTTTTTCGTGACCCAAAAATATAGCTACATCTACATTAATAATGACAATGGCAAAAGAAAGAATGGTCTACTACTCCAGTTCGAGTGGCGCCAAGCGTAGACGGCAAAATTTATGATTGATGTTAACCAACTTTGAAAATTTGCCGAAACGTGTGTGCGCGTGTTTGTTTGCGCGTAATACATGACACATACGTAGCAGAGGTTTACAAGAGATAGAAAGAACGGAGGCAATATAACATTCGACTGCCAACAAAAATCCAGAATATGGCCAAACCGATAACATAAATGCACGATCGTGTAAAGAATTTCCGTGTATGGAAATGCTTTTCAAATATAAATTAAATTATGCATAATTTAACGTTTATCAAAGGGATATTATTGAGCACGTGTAAGAGTCATTAATGCACTGATGGTTTCACAAATTTAATTTAATGATAATAAATTGTGTTGAGTAGAAATAAATGAATTGTATTCTTGTAAATGAATCAGCGGAAACTTGGATAAATGAACTGTGAAAAAAGTTTTTTTTTTCAAATTAATTAATGAAATTTCATTTAAAGAAAAAAAGACTATTTATTTTACTCAGTTACAGATTCCTGACTTGCTTGGTTTGTGCTTTTCAAAATAGTATAAATACAAAAAAAGAACAATGTCAAAAAAATCTAGATATGCTTTTAATAATTTAGGATATTCAAAATAGATGAATCGAAATTTACATTTTTTTCCTCTCTTAATTACCTTTTTTTAAAGTAGTTTTCAATCATTTTAGCAAGTTATTTGGATTTAATGAAACATTAAATTGAATCTATTCTCTGTTCATGGTATCCGGCTCTCTTGTTTTTTACTCATGATAACGAGAAGTGTGGTCCTTTTTTGGCAATGATATAGAGAGTTATAAATACTCAGGAACTAAGCTTGATTCTGACAATTATAATTATCAGACAAGTTTGCTGTATATCCAAGCTATTGAGCATATTCATTTCCTTTAAGTGTACATTAAAAATGACATTACATTTTTTTTTTGAAGATAAAAGTTACAATATTTTATGTAATTTTTTAGTTTTTTCTACAAATTTTCATTACTTGTGTGTAATAAAAAAATACAATTACTAAAAAAAGTTTTTTTTTGTTTAAATTAATTTATTATTCGATTTATTTAATTCAAATTATGCTAAGTATAATGAAACGTAATACAGAATTTACAAGAAAACAATATTTTTTAAAATATTCGTATGTTGAAAAGTTTATAATGGTCAAGTTTGTATTAGCTTTTTAAGTTTATTAAACTTGCTTAAACATATTTCGTCTATAGTTTCATGACATAAAGTAATATCGCAATGAAACATTAGAATTATTAGCTTTTTTTAAATAAACTTTTATGTTAATATTTATTATATCATTTTAGCATCCTATCTTTAAATATTTGTTATAATCTATAAATATAAAATATTTGTTCACTTTTGGATGGTTTTTGCTTTAACATTATTTTCAGTGAACAAACAAAATTAATGGCGCATAAACAATTAATAGTAACACAATTAAAAACGAATTTCTCCAATCTTCAATTGCAACTGAAATAATTTGATAAATGCGAGGTAATCTTTTTTTCATTGATATTTTTGACCAAATTCATTGTAAAAGAACAAATTTCGGGAAAAAATAAATGTAAATTCATTTATAAATCATGATGGTCAAGCATTTCGATTCAAATTGTGACCCACTTCGGTTTTCTTTTATTCATTTTTGAGGACGAATATATATTATTTATTTCACAGTAATACTACATTTTTACGAATTGTCGGAATTTTAAGAAAACGTATGCAATAGTTGAATTTTTTAAAATATTTTTACATTAGAACTTGATCTTAACAAATTTTATAGCAAAGGTTATTGGAAATTAATTTTTTTACACATGTCAGAGAATCTAATTTGGCAAAAATAGCCATTTAATAAAAGTGATTTCTGATTTGAATTGGCCATAATCCAAAGTAAATTAGCTCGCAGTATGTAGGCAGATAAATACTGTCTATTTAATATGCGGTTTGCCGGCTACAATTAGTAATCATCGGAAGAATTTACTATTACGGTCAACGTTATGTGTCAGCAATTTACATCTTTCAATAAAATTGAAACTGTGCAACCAAATTAAAATTTGCTTCGTAGAAATTGGTATTTTTGGTGATAGAAATAAATTGTTTTTGGTTTATGAACTATGTTCTAATTATTACATGCATTTTAGTTTTAGTGAAATTAATGCAGTGCGTAAATTGTATTTTAATGAAATTGCTGCTATCAATTATTAGTTGAAAAGTTAAATTAAAATTAATATTTCAATAAATATTTCGATAAAATATTTCAACATTAAATGTCAGCATGATTTAAAACTTAAAATATTTATGTAAAAGATAAGCTGTTTGTTTGATTAAAGTGCTCATACAAAAGTAAAAAAAAAGAACTTTTAAAAGCAACAGACATTAAATAAAAATTAATCAGCTTGTAACATCAACTTTTTCAATATTTCACAGAAAAAATTACTTTATTTTTCTTTCTCAAATGTTTTTAACTAGCTTTGTTAAATATATTGATTAGTTTAACCATTAGCACAATTATCAGTCATTTGTAAACATGTTTAAAAAAGTTAAGAAATTTGAACTGTTTGAGAAAAGTTAAGAATTTCATTTGTAAAATTTAATTTCAATCAAACTTTTACTGCATTTTTGTGATGTTATCAATTATAAGAACCTTAATTTTTGCATTTCACTGGACTTTATTATCATTTAATTATTAAAAAATTGTTGCTACATAAATAATAAGTTTTAATTTAAATACTCTGTCTTAAAAACTTTGTTTTTATTAAATTAAAAAATTTCAATACATGTATACTATCTTTAATGTGATAATAATATTTATTACTTGAAACCAACAATTTCAAATTAAAAATTTGCATATAAAAGCATGCATCGTTACTTATTTCAATAAAAGAAATCCATTCTTAAAAGCCAAATGTTTTAGTTGAAATAAGGAAGAAGTTTTATTTTGAAAAATCGAGCTGAGAAAAGATTTCGTAAACTTTCAAATGACTCTATTAAAAGTTGGTTCATTGTTTCTTTTGTAACTTGTGCCGCAAGTCTGAAGTTTCTAAATTTTTTTGTTCTTTTCTACATACTTTGCTTTGTGTTTATAAAATTGATCAACATATGTGCAGTTCTCTATCTCAGCTGTTTATTTAAAAAACATTGCGAGCAAACCTTTCTAAGCACTCTAAACAAGACAATTAAATTCCTAATTACATTAACAAATAAATTCAACATCCGAGATACAAAATTACACGAATTCATATTAATTATACAATGAGTAGAAAACAAATTTTATTTAGACTTAGTGAAAAAGAGATATATCATTCTTGGCAAATAACTCTTAAATTAAATTTTAAGATTAGTCGTCCGTTATAATACGATCATTAATATTACATTTCTAATTACACTTGTGAAATTACTGCGCTTTGTTATACCAATATCGGATTCACGAGTCAAGTTTATTAGGTTGATTTTGCAGAAATTCTGTTGTAGTACATAGAAAACTTGACGACGCATTTGTCTTAAAGATCATTTTAGCTTGACAATTGTGAATACCTCAATATAAAGACCCCATCACCATGCAGCTCTAGGATTAGATTCAACTGTTCAAATGAAAATTAATGTAATCGCTCTTTGTCACGTAAATTTCTCTCTCAATTGTAACACCCGATGTTGCTACGTGTGTTTAACAATTCGCCAGGTCTCTTTTGTCTTATTTCTAAGACCAATGGCAGAGTTAACCCAATTTTACCAGCTACAACACGAGTTATAGATTCACCATTGCGTTAACTCGTTCATTATAATAAGTAAATAGTTCCAATTATTCGCAAACGACGCTCGTTATCCTCATTATGAGAGCCTTGTAGTTGGACATTTCGCTTCATTAAGACACTAAATATTGTTGTCAAGTGATTTACTGAGGATTCCCAAACTATTGAAACAAATTTGTCTACGTGCCTGACGATGATTTCCTCTATTATCAGCAGGGAAACTGTCAATAGCTTTGTATTTCGTGTACAAATAAATGAATTGTTGCTACATACAGTTCCTCAATGTTCTATTTACGTATATATCAGATGCTAACTTGTTTGTATAACATTTTTATAAGTTTGAAAAGTTGCATAGTCTGCAACCTGCTTTTAACTACAAAAGATGCTCGAAAGAAGTTGTTATTTAATAAGAATACGAATTATTGGCAAGAAGTTGCTTTATTGTGAACGAGGTTTTTGAAATCTTGTTTTCCGAAGTACTTATTGCTTGTTGAAAGTATGTACATTTTATTTTCTCTAATTTAAAAAGGATGTTGATATAAATGTTTATCAGTTGATGTATACCAGACGAGCTGTTTACTACGAAAAACTTCTTATTTAATGTTTTATTACAACTTGTTGATTTAAATTTAATTGTAGCTTTAAAAATTGTGTTTCGTCTTAATTTAAAGTCAAGGACGATTAACTATAAATAACTCTTTTGAGATGATTTAAATAAATAATGAACGTCTTTATTTATTACATAAATCCGATCAGATGCTAATCTTATTTCCGCATCATAAATGGCTGTGTTTCCGATGTCGCCTTGTCTGATCCTGGGTTAAATGTAATCAGAGAAATAGGACGTTAGAACACATTGTAACCCCGGCATCCAATTTCAAATAGAATTCTAACCGTTGTTTCGTTAGCCATAGAAAAATGTCATTTGAATATCTATTGAATCGCAAAATCTGGCAGAGAAAAAAAAGGGAATTTCGTTTTACTGGTACAGAATCGAATTAAAAATTTCCATACATCACACAATGTGTTTCCGTCTTCGCTGTACCGGGTTTTGCATTTGACAGGCAATGTTGGGATCAAAGCAGTCATTGACCAGACATGATAAATGGCGTAACTTGACTGTTCACTTTCGAAGCCAAAGCTTATAATTCAAAGTTGCTCTGTGTGTGCGTTGAAGAATGGAACAACTATGTTGCTCATTTCAATGATATTGATCGAACTTCCAAGAATTAAATAACAAGAAAAATTTGTTTTAAGTTAAACTGGGCGATGCATTTTATTTTCGTTTCTTTGTACACGTGCTTTGTGTAATAAAAACTGATCACTTGTGATTCATTGATTTATTTGTGGAAATATTTTTTTCAATGTCAATAAAACCGACGGATCGATTTCAGTATGTAAAAAGGTCGTGAAATTAAACTAATCTGGGGCAGTGACGGATTTATAGGCATGTCTATAGTCTGAACAGAAACCGAGTTACGTATGACTCAGGAGTTTCACATTTTCAGCCAAATAGTTAGTTTGCAACTTCAGAAGCGGTTCCTTATATTTTGTTTTTGAAGAAGATTTGTTAATTCTCGATATTTTCATTTTAAATTGACACAATAGAAAATTAAATATGAACTGTTCAATTTACAATAGTATTCTTTAACGAAAAGATTTATTTATTATGTTAGGAATGCATATAACAATAAAATTGTATGTCTGGTTTTGAAATCTTACTGAAAGATTTATTCACATCTAAGCTTAAGATGGAAATATTGTTTGTGTAATTATACGTATAACTAAACAATGTAAATTGGAGTAGTTTAGTAAAGTTAGGCAGTTGTTGAATTATTAAAAAACGTTAAATTATCAAGTGTAATTTCTATAGCGCATTTTGATTTAAATACTAATATAATTCTAAATGCTGAGTATTTAAACATGTGATTATGTGGATGAATAGCTAATAAAGCTGAGATTGAGCATTAGTTTGTAACAAATGAATAAAATTTTCTTTAATTTTAATAAGTTTTTAAGTAAATAATACAAATATATAAAAAATTCCCTTTAATTAGAAACTGATAGAATTATTAGCTTTTTTTTAACATTTTGAAATTGTATATTTCCTATTCCGAAATGACAATAATAATATGTTACAAAATTAAGAATCAAGACAGCAGACTTTAAAATACAAATCAATGAAAAATTTTTCACATTCTCTATTATTAAAAAAATGTTTAATTAGATTAAAAACTCATAAAATTTAGTTTTGTAATATCTTATATATTAATCTTATATATTTCATATATGA
>JABFPM010004572.1:0-12432 GCA_022817325.1 Idris sp. 1 HC-2018 | reverse complement strand
TTATGTAAAACAATTATTTTTTATATAATTGTGATTTTAGTTAGGACCTGGACCATCTTCCTCAAATCAACCTGTTCAAGTGGATTTTAATGAGTATGACGAGTTACAGAAAAACTCATTGACAGATGTAACTAAGCTTCAAGCAAATGTAACTATGAATAATTGTTATATACCCCCACGGACAAAAATATATAACAAAATATATTTTTAAAATATATTTTTTATATAAATGATATATATTTGAAAATATATTTTCACATATATAACTTTTTGCCGCTTTTCATATATGTGAAATATATTTTTATATATATTAAAAATATATTATCAAATATATCTCAAATGTATTTTTAATATATTTTCCAATATATTGTTAAAGATATCATCAACTATGTATTGATGAGTTTACAATCGAAATGTCTTAAATTTATTATATTCAAATACAAAAACAGATTATTGAATCAAGTATGATATGCCCACCTTTGATTGCCCGAATTTTCTGTTCATCAAGAGCGTCCAATTTCGTCCCAGCATCGTTTGGAACAACTTTACTTGCTCCACCTTTCAAATTGCTGCGCATAAGTACATCCATGGGGAACACAGCTAATACTAAAGATATTGCCATTGAAGTGAAAGTACCCTTGGAGTTTATGGAAATCCACTGATCCTCGGTGACAAAAACTCCGCTCCCAGATCTACCGATTTCGTACTGCCAAAAACAATGATAACTTAATAAATAAAAATTTTACCTTTGAGTAATTCTTTGTTTTTAAGACACAGAGGAGAAATTTAGTTTATACATTGAAATATACCTTCAACTCATTATCTTCATCTGAAATTTTTAAAGTTTTTGGTTGTTCCTTTTCCCCTGTCATGTTATCCATGATATAGTTCAGCTTAACAATAACATTTTTTATAGAATTCTTCAATTCTATAAGCAGTTCTCTGTTTTCTAAAACAACTGGAAAAACACAATTTCATTAATAAATTTATAAAATTTGTTTTGCAGGTTCTAGTTATATTATTGATATATATATATATGAAACGTACCATCTGTCATATTTATGGGAGCCGATTGAGCATTAGTTTTTATAGAATCATTTTTTACTAGAGAATTTTCGTTAAATTTATCCAGTTTCGTGTTAAATTCGTCCTGTAAACAAAACACAAGTTATACGTGTAAAAACTTAACCGCGAGATAATGATTAATGACAATGGTTTTTTAATTCGAATTCCGTTTACCTATAACAGCCATAATTACTTTTTCAATAAAAATTTGTTGTCAAATTATTAATTTATTATAAATAAGGAATGATATATAAAATGTGATAATAAGTGATGTTGCACATGCATTAAAAATTATACAAAACTATTAATTATTGAAATTCTATATATAACGATTGTGATTGTAAAAGACAAAAATTGTAAATTTTGATAATAAACAACAAATGTGTATGCCAATATAGTTATTTGAATTCAGTTTTTTAGAATTTAATATAGTGCGTCATAAAACCACGAATTCATTAGGATTATCATTATTGTATAAATTTAAAAAATTTGTATAATTGTATAATTGTAAAAATTGTATAAAAATATTGTATAAAAGGACGCAAAAAGGAAGCTAAGCTATATTAGATATAAAATGCGGTATTATTAACATACAATAAATAATAAAAATTTAGCAGTTTTCCTTTTTCATTATGGAAGCAAGTTTTGGAAATCATAAGTTACAACAAGGATTAAAATTGTACAATGTTAAGAATTTAGTAAATCTCAATTAAGATTGACTTATAATATATAAAATTGTTTTGAAGGTGAATTATTTATTTTTCAGTGTAAAAAATTTAACTCTTTAAATATAAATGTATGAAATATGTACAACGTAAAAGTAATTACCAACAAGTTTTTTTGTTTCTTAATCTGTACCGATTTAGGGGTATCCGCAGGTTGAGAGTTGACTACTGCTAAGGGCGTTGTTGGACGTGAATCATTGAATTCGTCATTGGACCCATCTGTAGAAGACGAATAAATGACAGATCTCCGATGCGAGTTCTTTGATATTTCGCTTGGTGTTTTCATAGAAAAAGTACCATTTGAATGTTTCGATGGCTGTGCATCTTTTTTTGCAACTCTCGGGGATTTCGTCCCATTGATAACGGAAAGAGTGTTCTCCAGAACTTTTTTATTACCTAAAAGAATTGAATGATTATTGTGTAAAATAATTTTTATATGAACCGATTTCTTAGTTTGTAAAATATAATTTATTTGTTCTTAAAAATGAACTAGATTTTATATTTACTGATATTTAAATGCAAAATTTACTGTATTATAAAATGTTAGTGTAAAAAATTAAAGGAATCATAAAAATTCAAATCCGTTGAACAAATTTGACGTAATTTTCCGTCATATTAAATGATGTGACTGAAAATTCGCACGTGCTGGCACAAATTCATTCATTAAAAAAAATTTTTTGGTTTCACTTTCCCTGTCAGGTTATGCCTCCCTGAACAAAATGCACTAAGTCCGCGATCAAAAAAAACCAATTAATAGGGTGCGCCACTGCGCAAAAGTTCGGCACACCAAACTTGCATTAAGAAACAACCAGACATATACTTTTTTAATATTTAATTTTATGACTTTTATTTTTGTAATTGCTTGTTAGGATTTATTGAAAATAACCATAAAATTCAGCATGTTTACATATACGATGCGATATATTATGTTTTCCAACTAACAATGTAGAACGGACTGGAGATTAGAAATCATAATTTTTGTATAAATAATCATAATTTACTTCGTATTTAATTGTATCTGAATTCTAGGAGCTTTAAATATAAAGTACCATTAAATATTAATTTGAGGTTATTAAAAGTAGCAACTTTAAAGTAAATAAGGAATATCAATCTATTTTGCAACTGAAACAAAACCTACCTTACGAATGAAAGTGCGTAACCTTTCTTCCGCTGAGAAAACACAAGCCAATACACGCCAACTAACAATGACTGCGACGCTGCCGCGGTGAATCGGTCACCTCTGTATCAAAACAAAGTCGTCTTTGTTTTGCGTTTGATTCTGAAAAACGTATAAAGCGCGCACTACTGGGTTTTATGAAAAACTATAACATTAACCCTGCTTACATATTGTCTTTGTCCTTGCCATAAGTTTATCTTTATTTAATAGGAGTAATAGGCATCTGAAGTAGGCTATTAAAGTATACAGTAATTCAACGGGCAGACAAAGACAAACCGATTTGTTTACATGTTATGCAAACAAAGTTGGCGAACGATATTTATGTTATTATAATACAAATCACCTGTCATAATAATAAATAATTATATTGAAAAATTAGTAAGTATTTGACAAACACATTTACATATTTTTTTACAATTTATTGGCTAATTTCACTGATGGTTTTTACTTATTAATTTTTAATGTGAGTAATTTGTGTTAATGTCTGTTATTTAGATACATGCAGCGGTGTAACTATGAATCGAGAAAATAGAAAATGCCTTTATAGGGAATATTTACTACATGGCAATCAATCTAAAATACCAAAAAGGACGATGCGTTTTTGGAAACGACAAAAACGAAACAAGTCGAAGTAATTTCAATAATATAATAATTATGCTGTTAACGAGACAATCCCAGCGCTAGACAAAATATAATAAAATCGATATTTATATTTTTTTACTTTATATTATAATTATCATTAAAAAATATTTTATTCATCGTTTTTTTTTGTAATTTAAATAAGTTAACCATTTACATAAACTGCAATAATTTTAATTTTCTTAGAAGCGCAACAAAAAATTGTCATGCTATAATCAAACTTAAAGTATTAAAATAATAATATTTCTTTCACCAAAAAAATTACTTATGAATTTAAAATAATATAATGGTTTGGAATCTATGGTACCATTTACTCTTGTTACGTTATATCCAATCATTCGTGTTAGTAAAATTAATGGGAATTATGGTAAAAACAATAAAAATAATGTTTCGAATTAATTTTCTTTAAAAAACGATTGAAGCAAATTTTTATTTCTCCTTTGTTGCGGGAAAAATATAAAAAAGATATTTTTGGTCAACATAGTAGATCCAAAATTATGGAAATAAAAATAATTAAATTTGTCATTTTATATTAGCATTGGGAACACATCTACAGGAGAATCATCAGAACACCACTGTAAAACAGAGACACAAGCACAATGTTCCCTTGATGAGGTATTCTTCATTGTAATTTATATTTTTATTTACCTTGGGGAGCGGACGAAAGTGAAACTAACCGTCCCTTGGGCGGTAAACGGCTCTAAGGCTACGCCCTCGAGTCAATTTACCGCTCTAGGGCGGAAAGTGGACACTTTCCGCCCGCTCCCTCGGTCCATAAAATTGTATACAAGCCTCGGGCGCAGTGACGCCCTCAGCAGTAATCTACTATTATTTATATTTTGTCAATATTATATAACTTATTTGTACAATAGAAAAATGTTTGTATTTTCTAGTTTACAAGACCGTCATCGGGTCAGAACAGTTCGGGAGAATCAATTTCAGACATTGAAAATTACAGTGGTTCTTTTGAAAATCAAGAGCAACGTTCGACTTCGCCGATTAATTTTGACAATTGTCAAAATCAAGAGGATGACTTGAATACGTCCAATTATGTAATAGATGATGACATGGATGTAGCAGAAGCTTCGGATTCGCGTGATGTTTCTGCCGACAACAAATTAAATGATTTTGAGGGGTCAAATAATGTTAATGAAGTCCGAAATTCTAGCGGTGAAGGTGATGCATTATCTTCAAATAATTTGCAAGACTGTTATAATGCATTTTTGATGGAAGAATTAATTAACTTTGTTATGATCAATGCTGTGAAAATTAAACATAATCTTTCATTTGCTGCTAGGCAAGATATTTGCAAGTTAATCAATCTTATGGCCGAATCACCTGAATCACCAGTTGTAAATACATCTAAACATAGATTTAAACACATTTTAAACAGACTTGCGCCTTATATTACGGTACATTATATCTGTGATAAGTGCAATAATAATATTGGCGCGATATCACCAATTGATTCAATTTCAACATTACGTTGCGCTTCTTGTAATAACAATTTTGATGTCGAGAAGAGTCGCAAATGTGGTAATTTTTTTTAGCACATATCGCTTATTGCACAATTAGAAATGCTTTTTTCTAAACACGGCGATATTAACCTGCATTCGAAAAATCGTAAAAAAACTTGTAAATATGCTTATGAAGATATATACGATGGTGATATGTACAAAAAAAACTACGCAGATGATATGATAAGTCTAAATTTTAGCTATGACGGAGTCCCGGTTTTTAAAAGTTCAAACTTTTCGTTACATCCAATACTGTTTACAATAAATGAGTTGACTCCAAAACAGCGTAGGCAAAATGTTTTAATTAGTAGTTTGTGGTTTGGTAAAAAGAAACCTGACGTTGATGTATTTTTCAAACCATTTGTAGACGAGTGTATTAAATTGTACGAAAATGGATTTAACTACACGTTTGAAGGACAACGTCATAATAAAAAATGTAGAGTGCTAATAGGTGTTTGCGATTCTATCGCTAGATGCGATGTTAGATGTGCTCATCAGTTTAATGCGGAATACGGTTGCGGCTTATGCGATCATTCGGGTGTAAGGGTAGAAATAGGAAAAGGTACTACCAGAGTGTATCCCGTTGATTCTAATGATAATGCCTTTGGAGAAGGGTTGCGTACTCACGAGAAAGCTCTCACTAAAAATATCAAAGAAAAGAAAGGCATGAAGGGCAAATCTATCGTTTGTAATATTCCAGGGTTCGACATAATTTCAAATTTACCGCCTGATTACATGCACTCCGTAGCTCTAGGCGTGTGTCGCCAATTCGCAAAACTGTGGTTTGATAGCGCATACTCTAACTGTGATTTTTATTTGGGTACAAAATTGCACATCGTTGATGAGATATTACTATCTTACAAACCCACTTTAGAAATAAGCAGAACACCTCGAAAAATGCTTGATAGGTGCCATTGGAAGGCTCACGAATGGATGATATGGCTATTATTTTATAGTATACCGACATTAAAACAAGTAATGCAAACAAAATACTTAGAACACTGGGGTCTTTTAGTCGATGGAATTGCTATTCTACTTAAGGATGTAATTCTGAAATCGGAAATTGCGTATGCAGAAGATTGCCTTTTACAATTTGTCAAACACATTCCTGAACTATATCATATCCAGCATGTATCTTTTAATGTTCATCTTCTAACTCACTTATCGGAAAGTGTTCGGCAATGGGGCCCACTTTGGACCCATAGCGCTTTCATTTATGAAAATTATAACCAACAAGTCCTAAATTCGATTAAGAGTTCTCAAGCTGTTGCGTGGCAGGTCTGTAATTCTTTTCGCCTTAAAAGCGTGATTTACAATCTATATGATGTGTGTCGAAGTAATTTTTCTGACAAACAACGTACATTTATAAGTGATTTGTTGTTCCCACAGTCGTTTCCAAAATCAACGACTTTTATTGATAATGTTGAAGTGATTGGAAATCCCGCTATAAAGTCGTTACCCAGAAACCATTATTTGGCTTTGCAACGAATCAATGTTAATGTAATTGCTATTTTAAATGTTTGTTATTATGAAAGGATAATCAAAAACGAAATCATTCACTCGAAAAGTTATAAAAAAGTCGAGAAGAGGAACAGCTTCACTGTCCAATTAGAATCCAAGGAAGTGTTCGAAATAAATATTTTTATACTTATTGAAATTGATGGCATGAAGCAATGTTATGCTTTAGGGCATTATTTTACTAAACAAAATAACCCAATAATATTAGCGAAGAAGCTAAGCCATATGATAGCTCTAAATCACAAAGATAAAGATTTATCTGCTGTACGAGCTAATTATATAGTAGAAAAAGTTAATTTGTTGGAAATACGTAAATTAAATACCTTTGTCGTTTGCGTTCATCCTTGTAAACATGAGTACCTTGTTTAATTTGTGTTTTATTTTTCGCAGTTATGATTAATAAACATGATTCTATATAAATATGTTTTGTAATTTTTGTACATATACTGAATGAATATATATTTTGCAATATAAAATTTAATTAAAAATTAAGAATTGAAGTGAATAAAAATAAAACATAACGGTCCAGACAAGCAAAAATTAATTTGGTCGTTATCTTTTAAAATATATCTAGGAAATATATAGCATATATATGTATGAATATATTTGAAATATAAAATTAATACATTTTAAAACATATAAAAAATATTTATACCAATTCATAATTTATATATTTTCAAATGTATATAAAATATATATATCAATACATAATTTATATATTTTAAAATATATATGTAATTTATATGTTGAAATATATATAAAATATATATATCAATACATAATTTATATATTTTGAAATATATGTGTAATATATATTTTTAAAATATATAGAAAATATATTTTTAAAATATATAGAAAATATATTTATCAATACATTATTTATATATTTTGAAATATCTATGTAATATATATTTTTAAAATATATATAAAATATATTTGTTAATATATATTATTTATATGTAAAATATATTTTATATGTGCAAAATATATAAAATATATTTTTTATATATTTCAGAATATATTTTTGTCCGTGTGGGCACGAGCGCTATAGCGCTCGATTGTGGGATTATTCCCTCCAAGCGCCGTCGCCACGCGCTAGAGGAGTTGAGAAGAAGTCCAGAAATAGGGGTAGAGGGAAAAACCCGCCAGCCCCTATCTGGGAACACTGTCCAGCTGCCTCCATTACGCGGAAATCAAGTTTTTGAACAACCAGAATGCATGGTCCCCGCATTGCATCTTTGGAGATGTTTCTCCTTGTGTGAACTAACAGAAAACATGCGACAAAAAGGCGATGAGACATTCATTAATATACTCAATGCGTTAAGGATTGGTGAAATGCGCGGAGAACAAGTCAGTATTTTACTCCAAAAAGTTTCCTCAGAATCTACGGGTGAGTTTGCGATTGATCGAGCGTTGCGGATCTACTCAACTAATAAACAAGTGCATGACCACAATAACTCGGTGTTAGAGTATTACAAAAAGAAAAACACAAAAATGTTTTTAATAAAAGCTCAAGATCAGATTGTAGATTCAACGAGAAATATCGATAGCATCGCTTTGGAAAGCATTATCCCATCGGACATAAATAAAACAGGCGGTCTTCCTAAAGAGCTGACGATATTCGTAGGTGCCAAAGTCATGCTCCGGTCAAATATCGATGTCTCGAAAGGATTAGTAAATGGTGGCATTGGATTCATCGAGGAAATCATATGGCCTCATTTTCGTAGAGGGCAGATGTACGATGAAGATATCCCAAGTGTCAAAGTGAAATTCGATCAAATTGGCAGCCACTTGATTAAACCAATTTCAATCCAGTTTCCAGCGAAAAAAAGTTATGGCACTGCAGAGAGACAAATGCTGCCCTTAGTGCTTTCTTGGGCATCAACTGTTCACAAAATGCAAGGATCAACTGTTGACTACGCTGTTATATACTTAGGCTCAAAATTGTTTGCGGAAGGACAGGCTTACGTTGTATTGAGCCGAATGCGATCATTGGACGGCTTACGTATCGAGGAACTTCAATGTGAAAAAATAACAGGATCAAAACCATGCAATAGTAAAGCACTCGAAGAGATGGAAAGACTGAGAAAATTATAATTAAAGTATATCTTCGTTGAAAAAAATTTATACACTATATAACGTTCGTTGAAATATATGATACAATCATTAATGTGTTAACGTTATTCATTTCACTCAATTGCATATTCAAATGGAAAATTTTGTTTAATGTTGATAATGTTCAAGACTAAAAAGTGAAAAAAAAATGAAAAAAAATGAAAAATATGTTAAAAAATCTAAAAAAAAGTAAAAAAAAACTTTCAACAAAATTAGAGAGAAATTGTTACTTCCTGAAACATTTATATCATAAAAACGCGCCCCACGCTTTTTTTAACAAATATGTGAGATTTTCTCGATTTTGATTTTAGAAAAATTTTGTCTAACAGATTTTTTTAACATTTAGTTTCAGTTAGTTTTTTACGTTTGATATTTAGTTTCGAGTTAATTAATCTTTTGTATTGTTTTATTTCTGGTTTATTCTTATAAAATTTTTTGTTCATTTTTGTCTACTTTTTAGTTGATTTTTTTGAATTTTTTCAATTAATTTTCACTTTGTAGTACATTTTTTCAAGTTTTTCGTTTATTTTTTACATTTTAGTTAATTTTTTAAAGATGATTTACATGAAGGTGAAGAAAAGCGTTTCCTAAAATTTTTTTTTTCAATTTCATATTAAATTTTTTCATTTGTTTGAAAATTTTTTTAATTTTTTGGAAAGTTTTTGTTACATACAATTTGATTAAATTTAAATATACTCATAGGTTTTCAATCATAAACTAAATACACACACACACACACACACAAAATATTAAATATGACCATTATAATTAACAAAGTTTATTAAACAATTTTTTTTATTATAAATTTCAGTTTCAACTTTTGATTATGACTAATAGAAACTCAATAACAATATGTTACATGCGAATGACAGAGTCGTTGTCTTCTATCTCCACACCTCCGAGCTATGCGATACAGTGTGCGTTCAAAAACAAAAGATTACATTTTACTAAGATTTTTTTTGATTTTAATTAAATTAAAATCGAATAATAATTTATTAAAAAGATGTTCTAGAACAAATTTATCCTGATACAGTCCTGAATTTTTAAAAATAAATACCATTATGTTTTTGAACCATTTAACCTCTAAAGTTAATGTCTGTTGCATATTGTGTTGTTCATAAGGTACCTAATTCTTTGTAAGTATATTTAATTTTCTAATCAAGCATAATAATATATCAAACATTTTCACAATACTATTTATTGTAAAATACAATTTGTATTAATTTTAAAAAACTTTAATTATTAAAAATAAGGTCAGTTACTTTTTGTTTATTATTTATTATCTGATATTGTATTATAATTATTGCTTACACTTTTTTATTAAATTTTTCAATGTTTTGTATTAATTTCTATTTATTTATTTCACACTTCAAGGGTATAAGTTTTAATCATTTTTATTATAATTTTTCTTTACAGCAAAAAGCAGAAGTTATGCCTCGACCATATAAACAATATTTTGAGCCCATTTCTGATGTAGAAGTTCCTAGAGCAACTCTTCGAAACCGTCCTTTGAATGTTCGTCAGGTATATTCTTATGTTTTTTATACCCAAAATATACGTATAAATTATTTTTAAAGCAACGTAGTCTAATATTCATTTTTAAAATTGACTATCTTATTGTACCTGTTTTAAAGCTGGTTAAATTCCTAAAATAAGTTTCAACATTAGATAAGTCTGAATATGTTTTTAAGTTCGTTATGCATATTTATTTGTAACAAGTAGCCATACTGTAGGAATGAAAATTAGTTTTTTATAGTAGCATATGTTAAATATTGTTTCCGACTTAATATTTCGAAATATTTGTAATTTTTTACTTTTCTCAAATTTTGTAGAGATGGACTTCACAGTTTCTGTTATTAACCTATTCAAAAAGCCAATCTTTAATAATATTTTTCTTCATTCTGAAGGTATTTGTTTTCGTTAGGCTTTTTGCTATAATTAGACAATGGGTATTAAAATGTCTACGTAAAAATAAGTAAAATAATTGGTCACTCTTACGGTACAATACACACACAAGTCCTCAAGGATATGTGTAATTTTTCAAGAAATGTGCCTAAGATTTTCATCTTATTGGTCAGTTAAGTGACCATTATTTCTGGAATTGCTCCTACGTATTTTTCTTTAAACAAAAATTAAGTACGGGTTATTAAAATGTTTATTTACATTTTAGTTTACTTATAAATATAAATAATTATTAAATTACAGAATTCGTAGTAATTATAAAAGAGTAACAGTTCCGTAACTATTAACTGTAACAAAGTTACTTTTTTCGAAATTGTAATCACTCTCTGAAGCGACAAATTGAGTATTATCTATTTTATGATAGAATTATAGTTGAAATTAATTAAAAGTTACGAATAATTTGAATATTTTCAATATTCGAAAATATTTTCTTATCATTTCCGCCAATTTGAATTTAATTTTCAAAATAATTTATTTATTAAAATATAAAAAACATTTAACTTTTACTTGAAAATTACACATTACATTTTGCCGTTTGTAACTGGCTACTGGAACAAGTTAAATTTTTGATAGGTAGCTGTAATTTGTAAATATTTATTTTTTGTAACTGAACCCAACTCAGTTCAAATATACTTTAGTTAAGCGAACATTTACTCTTAGTGAAATGTTGATAAATCGAATAAAAAGTTATGAAACTGTTATTAAAAATTAAAAAAATAGATTTTTAAAATAGTTGAACATAATTTCCAACATTGTCCTTATATTTTAATTTCTCTAAAATCTTTCAATTTTAAAAAATTATTCAGAATAGCTGATAATAAATTTTTTTCATTTATATTTGAAGATGTGTACTTAGCAGTTTTTGAAACTAAGCGCTTCAAATCTCGAAAACCGCATTATCAAAAACTCTAAAAATTTTGAGGACATCTTCATTGTTTCATCCCGAAACCATTCTGCAATTTTCATTTTGGGCATAAAAAATCATTCTTCAGAAATAATTTATTTATAATTTTGATTTTTTATTTTAAATCTCATCTTAATTTAACAAGACGAAAATTGCAAAATTATTTTTAGATAAAACAAAAAATCTGCCCTATAAATTTTAGCATTTTTAATTATGCGGTTTAATTGCTAAAAAGTTTTTAATTTTTAAATAAATCATAACTTGGTCAGATATATTAAAAAAAAATCTAAAATGTTGGATTTCATCTCAATTTGTAAAGGACTTTCAGTGAAAAAATTACCATTCAATTCACTAGGCCTTTTGTGCAGTGATTTTTTGTGCCTGGTTGGAATGGTTTATGTATGAAATTAAACTTAATCTTACTTAATTTGTATATAATTTTATTAATTACAATTATATTGTAATAAACATATTCTAATCAACGTTTTCCTACTTTTTCAACATCTAAATTTTTAATATGCCAGAAAAGTTGAACTTAAATATTGTTTTTTTTCGTGAATTTACTACTAATTTCTATGTGAAAATATCAAATAGTTTTGTGCAACAGAGTTTTGCTTAACTTGATATATAATATAATTTATATAAATAATTTATTTAAAATTTTTTACAATAGTATCATATATCATGGATCAATAAGTCCCGAGACTAACCCAGAGATGGCGCTCGTAGTAAACCAGTAACCAGGTCTTTCTAGAGTACTAACCTTTGCTTGAAACGTGTCAAAATTTTAAGTCGATCGGACCAGAAACA
>JABFPM010004571.1:0-12436 GCA_022817325.1 Idris sp. 1 HC-2018 | reverse complement strand
TTATACTTTTATTTAAATTAACTTTTATATTTATTTAAAAACTTTCAGTTTAAAGTATAATCTTTCTTTCCAAATATTATTTTAGGAAGACATTTTTCATAAAAATGTAAAAATCATACTCACGAATAAAAATTACATATAAAAGAACAATAACAACACTTCATTTAGTATTTTAAATTGACATTTTTCAATTTAATACAAATTGATAATTAATTTTTATTATAAATTATTAGTTTACAAACTAATGAACAATTTTAATAGTTTCATTCATAAGTTAAAAAATTAAATAAAGAAGATCATTACTTACATAGAATGAACATATTATCTCACGAAATCTTATTTAAAACGTGTTATATCACGAGATATTCTGAGTTATTGTAAAGCGTGATTTTCATAAACCTTTTCGTAAGATATATTAGAAGACAACGCAAATAAATGATGTAAAATTAACCTGAAACATTATATAATTGACGACATTAGTACTGTCTTGCATAAAATTAAAAATAATCTAATAAATTGTATTTCAAATTTTTGGTTTAAAGTAGGACCTAAATCAGCTTCAAATTATTAGAATTCGTTAAAACTTAACGGTATTATTGAAAAAGTATTTGTGTATTATGTATCAAAAATTGGATTCACTGGACTAGCTAGAAGCCGAGATAATTGACCATAAAATTTGGCAAAAATCATATATATAGATGTACAAGCTATGTATTTTGTCTCAATTTTTAAAATTAAATATTTCCACTTCTTGATAGTTCAAATTATTCAAATTTTGGTAAATCAAAGAAATTAGTGTAAAGAACTCTCAGTAAAATTTTAAACAATTTCTGGCATTTAAATTATATTAAATTAGATCAATAATAACAAGATAACTTTTAAATTGGTTGTCAATAATTTAAAAACAAAACAAAACATTATTTAGTAATTAAAATTGGCATTTTAAGGTTCGTTCAATCCTATTTTAACCGTTTAATTTTTTGTACCCAAACAAAATAAATCTCATCTTTCAAAACAACAAGAGGCAGCAAACATTTTATCTTAAATGAACATTTAATTGTTTAACGTCCAAGAGCCAAATAGTTTGCACGGAAGTCATAATGATCTGAAAAGCGAAACAATCGTGCCAAGTGATCAGAAATACTGTTGAAAATCAGCCACCATAAATTGTCAGCAGATCTCAAATTAAATGCGATGCGTCGGGATGATCGAATTAGCCCGACCGCATCTATGCCTCCGCGTCTTGTTCTTCTTTTGTCTGCATCCCGTGCGGTCCAGTTGCATGTTGTCGGGCGTGCGCGTGAAAGAGACGCCCCAAAAGTTACCCATTTGCCGAATCGCACTTTTTGGCAGCGCCGATTTCTCTGTGCCAATCGATTCAAGGACCGGCATTTTGTTGCACCCAGTGTGTTGCCCGGACACTGCTGTGTGCTCGCACAACTGCTATTGTTATTTTACGGCACACAGGCCGCCGATTTGTCTGGCCGCTGACAAATTAATTGACCAATGCAAAATCAAAAGACCCAAGGTTTTTGCGCACTTGCGTCATCGCGCAAAGTAATTATAGTTTTGCTTTTGTCCGGCCCGAGCAAATGAATCGCTATTTGTTTCGACTTTAGACAAGAAATTAATTGTTGCACTTAAGGTGTGAGGAAAACGCTTTCAATTCAAAAATAAACCGATATGTAGACATTTTAGACAAAGTTGCGGAATTTAATTCTGGAAGAAAGAAAAAAAATTATTTAACACTTGTGCGAAAAAATATTAAAATAAAAATATTATATAGACTTTATTAGAACTTTTTCAATTTATATTTAAAGTTCATTAAATTTTGACAAAACAAGTTGAAACACAGTTAAATTTAATAACTGTTTCATCATAGTTTAATAACGAAATTTTCTCATCGTGTACTTTTCTTAAATAGACAAAAATTGCTTGCCCTTAATAAGGTTATCCGATAATTGGATCATGTTCGACTTTCATTGGTGTAACCTCAAGTGGCGTTCGAATGTGAACTCCAACAGGTTCACATTCAGGTCATACGTAATTCATAAAAAAAAAGAAAGTTAATGAATTTTATCATTTTTAATGAACATTTAATATATTTATACATTTTATGTTTATGACTATTTTTTTGCTGTTGTTGTATAATTTATCTTACAACTTGACGGGGTGAGTAGGAAATAAAAATTTGAAATACTTATTTGAAATACAAGATTATTTTCTAATAAAATGGTATAACAAAATAACTGTCGGCAAGAAAACAATCAGATACTGTCATTGTGTGCTTATTATAAATTAAAAAAATTTTTTCTTCGGGTTTGATTTGACATTTCAATTAAAACTAATTTCCAGTGATAAAACACTTAACATTATCAACCCATTCACTGACATCTGTTCTCAATTATTTTTTGTTCAGTTGTAAAAAACTAAATGATAAATTAACACATTGACGTCTGTCGTTCATTTCTGCAATATCACACTTTCAAATAAAAAAAAATCTTTTTTTGATTTTTAGTATTAAAAATGAGCTTAACAGATCAATAACACGTTCAACTCACATTAACAAACAAATCAACAAAACTCTTGGGGAAAAATAACATTTTATGTCTGCTAAATTAAATAAATTTGATATTAATGTTACGTTTAAAATAATAAATACAAGAAAAATGCAATGGAAAATTATATTTCTCTTTGTCTTTTTCTTGCGCATATTTCAAGCTAAGCGTGGAGAGGAATTTTGGGAAAAAATTCATTACTCTTATAATTCAAGTCGTATATAACTTTGTATGATATTCATAAAAGTTAGTGAAATCTTTTAAATAAACTGCTTCATGAAAATAAAATGAGCATTTTTTAAAAATAATAATAAAAAAAAGTATATCTCTTGTAAAGTTTTCCAATATTCTTTACAGTGATTTTATTAGTCACAGCAGATTATTTTATCATCAATATATAATATTGTTATTAAAAGTTTACATCACTGCAAATTACTTGTCATTTAATTTTACATTAATCAGCTTTCATAACAATTATTTTTCTTCCTTCGAAATTTCAATAATTACAATTCCCAACAAACTGAATATTTAACCGACTTTAATTTAGTTTTCAGTTTGAAATATGCTTAATAAAATAACGTTTAATCCGCTCGGTTTCATTTTAAGTAATGAAAACCAATCTGATATTCTAATTTAGAATATTAGACAAAAAACATATCTAGAATTGTATTAGTGAGTTTATTCCAATACTTGCATGGAATCTTTTGCTATTATTATGTGATAACGAAAATCTACAATCTATTCAGCTTTTTTTCGTAATTATCTTCTTACTGCAAAAATGTGAAAAAATAATTGACTTTTAAATTCCATATTTTGTTATAAAATTTCCATAATCATAAATTCTCTAAATTAATAATGAAAATTTTTACATACAATGGATTGTAAAAAATCAAAATTAAAAATAAGTTAAAATCCCCAAAAAAAAGTAGATCTACTTATTTCTGTTCTTACATGTGTTAGAGATTTCGTAAAATCGATGGCAAAAAGTTGTGATCAGTCAAGTGATTAATAACGCGAAAAAGTTGTAACAATGACGAACAGGGCAGTGGCGCGAACTTGAATTGCAATTTTTGTGGAAGCTCGTTGGATGGGCTCAAAGTGTTAAAGCGCACAGCTTTGCTCTTAATTAATGTTCGACCCAGTTTCTCAGACCACGTTGATCAATTCCGCTGAGAAATTTGCACGCGAGCGCGTTTATCGCTAATGTGTGTCATTAGCCCGAAATTTCCTAGACCGTGTTATATACAAGCACGAGGAGAGATCTCATGACACCGCAATAGTGATTACCACTGGATAACACGAGGCCGGCCGAAAAATTTACAAAACTACTGACAGTGAAGAAATAGTCTTGTCAAATCTGAAAACTGGATACTATTTTTTCTCCTTGATAAATCTTTCAAATTCATTTAAATAATGTATACAATTCTACATAATTTATAAAAGTTTAAATAATTTATACAAATCTAAATAATTCTATATAAGTTTAAATAATTTATACAAAACTAAATAATATATAAAAGTTTAAATAATTTATAATATATTTTACATGTTTACAATTGAACGTTAAACATAAATTAATATAAACACGAAAAATTTGTTTTAAATAAAAACATGTTTCAAATGTCAAAAAATACACGTATTATGTTTCCAAATATTTTGTCTGAGGTATAGAATTGTGAAACGAATTGCTTTTTGTAAGGTACAAACGTTTGTTTGTCCCACAACAACATTTTACATATTGCAAAAACAAAACCAACAATTTCTCGTTTGATTTTTGCAATTTTTGTATACGAAGCAGAACACCTTTTTATTGAATGCCACATTTGAGATATCATCATCAAACATGTAATTAAGTTGTTGCACCCATTGATCAACTTTTCGGCAATGTTGCATTGAAAAAAGTACAATTATTTAGCTTGATTTATGCGTTAATTAAAATTTTGTTGCACCGCGCACAAAGATTTATTGCTCTTTGGTGTTTGCTAATAGAGTTATTGTAACTCCATTTGCGAGGGATGTTACCATGAGAAAAGATTTTAGATACAAACTGTTTTTTCTTGGATATTTTTAATTAATGAATGAAAATATTTTTTAATTGCAGATTTTTTAAGTTTTTTTTTTTAATTATTTCAAATATATAAATAACTTTATAAACAATTGAGTAACACTAAACAAATTTTAAAATCAAATCATGACTTTTTTTTCTTTTAGTACAACATTTTCATGATCTATTCAGTAAAAAACTTTGAATGAAAAAAGTGACACATTTAATGAATCAGAAATAGGGATTCCCGGTTGAAAGGAAAATGGCAACAAAAAGAAATATACACTGACATCGGCTTAAATTTTGCAGACATTCAAAAGCTTTCAATTACCAACTCAAATGCTCTAGTAATAAACTTCAATTCAAGACAACATTTTTTATTGCAACCGTGTTGTGAGTTTGCAAATCGTTCACTCGAGTAAAAACATTTCAATACATTTTTGTTTTGTTCAAACTTTTTTTCATACCTGCCAAGACGTCAGAACTTTTCTATCCGGTGAAATTAATTTAGCCAGTTCTTTTTTTTATTATTATTATTAAATATTTAACCTTTTCTGAATAGGGTAAAACTTTAATTATGATTTATTTCAACGAAAAATAAACGTTATTTGATTATGTTTTATCATTTTTTTTACGCGGATTCATCTAGATCAAAAATAACAAACATTGTTCTATGAAAACGCATTAATTTTTATATATTCAGAGAACCAATTAAAATTCTTCATCCCTATTCAAGCAATAAAGATAAAAAAACAGCGCAAGTCCTTATGGATTTTTAACAAGCAAGCAGCCTCTTACTCTAACAAAGCTGCGAATTGATTAGCCAAAAATGTTGCCATTTAATTTCATTCAAATTTATTTAAATGTTTAGCTCACAAAAATCCTTTATTTATTCTTTCAATTTCACAAACACAATAGTTTAATTGTGTTTTTACATTACTTACTTAATAAATAAAATGAAAATTTATATTCAGTTAGAAAGTTTGTTAATGTTGCAAAGTGATTTGTTTTTTTTTCTCTCTCTCTCTCTCTCTTTTTAAGTTATTAATATTCACGACTGGTAACCTGAATTTCGCCTTGCTTCAATCAGATCGTATTCTGTGGTCCTCAAAGACGAGAATTTGTTTCCAAAATTTGGTCCGCTCAAGTGTGATGTACGATACATAAAGTGCGATAAAATACGAGGCAGCTCTTGAAATTCAATCCCAACTGAATTTCTTGTGTGCACGCGAGCAATCGTACACCATTCCGAGCGAATAATTAAAACTATCGCTACCCGAAGCGAAAGTCGAGACGATTACACGTTGCATTTGTGTCGGACATAAACTGCCACATGATAAGACCGATACTGTTTCAAATAGGCACGAAAAAAAATGTCTTTTATAAAAAAAATTAGTAGCATTTTTTATTTAATGATTTTACAATCATAATAATCGATCGTAACATGACGTTATAGACAAGCCAACTTCATAAATTAATTGCTTTCTTAATGCCGAACGAAATACCAGAGATGAAGCTACCAGATATGATGTTGATATATGTCTTAAATTAGAAATCATGGCTGGATTAAGATAGGACGAAATGAATTATATTTTTAATTTTAATCAATTTTCAAAATAAGAGATATTAAAAACAATTAATAAATTAAATTACTGTTGATTTTCTTGTTCTAATTCAATTAGAATTATAAAACCAGATTATTATCAATTTTTATTATGTAAATTTGTAGACCAAAATTAGCATTCACTTTGTGTTATAAAAAAATAATAATAATAAATTTTATCTTTTAATAAAAAATAAATAAATTTTAGTCCAACAATAAGTTTATTGAAGCGAAGTTTAAAGATCCAGGCATTTTGATAAAACCTATTCATTTCATCGTTTTCGGTGAGCATGGTAATCACTTGAAAATTGAAGAGTATAAGAAAAGTCGTTGATTAAATCGGGAAAAGAAGCTCACGGTATGTTTTCTTATCGTAATTGACAAGGCGCGTTTCAATCTACAGTATAAAGGATAATAGGTGAAATGTGAAACTTGATTTTGTTTTTAAACTAATTTGCATTTGCGAGTTCCCCGAGGGGTGCAGTCAAGCGTCTCTCCTGACAAAGTTTGAGATCGCAAAACGAGAGCGCGTCACATCTTGCTATTAAATTGTTTGAGAACGCAGACATTTTGTTGCTCTAATTGTCATTCTGAAAACGTGAGGTTTTGGGTCGGATAATTAGTATAAATTGCGCTAAATTTTAGTAGACAGAATCAAAAGAAAATAAGCAGCCAAATGTTTTTCAAATAGTTTTTTTTTCTTCTATAAAAAGTTTAAGAAAATTTTATTTACGCTTTTCAAACATTTTATTTTCTTTTATATTAAGAGAAGCATTAAATATATGGTTTTAAGAAAAACATTATATATATATATATATATATTTAATGTTTCTCTTAAAACCGTAATTATTTTGATTAATAATTATAACGATTAATTATGGTAGCTTATTACTCGAAATTAAAATATCATATATATATATTTGCAATCAGGAAATGAGTGTACACATGTCAGAGAGATCGAATTCCCTAAACAAATCTCTAATATTGACTCGAACTACTTGTTGTACATGTTTATCGCCATTTGAAAATGAAATATACTTTAATAGCCATTGATTTTTAAATTCCATTACTGCTTGACATTCAATCTGTAGAAGTTGGCAAACGAAATTTTTTGCAATCCCGTCCATTAAATTCGAAAATTTTAATTTATTTGTGTCAATCAATCGTCAATTTAAATGAATCTTATTTAGAAAGTGATTTATATTAAGCAAATACAATATAAAATTCACTTAGCAATGCTTATAAATTTTAATACAAATTTATGTTTCTTTTTTTGACAAACTTTTTCTCTCCATCTATCATTACAAATGTGACAAGAAACATAAATACGTGACAAATACATGAAATGAGTAGGTCATATGATATTTTATTTGTCATAAAGATGAGTCTTTTTTTCCGACAAAATCATTATGAATGACCGATCATTTATCAAAATTTATGGCTTATAATTCCATACAAAAATCCTATTTCAAAGGTATTTACACGTACAATATGTATACATTCTTTTTTTATCTGAAATGTTACTCAATAAATAATTCTTGCAGACACTAACAAAAATCGCTCGGGAGCTACAAAGTTTTTTACAGAGAAGATCTTCAGACAACATAAACTACAAAAATTAATCATCAACAACTTGAGCCAAACAACAAACAACAAAAGCTTAACAATCAGAAAAAACAACTGGAGAACTACACTAATCAAAAACCATAACGGAAAGCAGCGCTCCCTACCGACCACTTGTTGAATTTTCAAATGCGTGATTTGCTGACTAATTTCAGTTCAGACACTGAAACTTTGTGTTTTTCTTTTCCTTTGTCACATTTTGTTCATTTAAGACACTATTGTCTAAGCCTTGCAAAAACTGCAACTTTTGTTCAAAAAATGTTCAGTACCTTGGTTGACGCAGCCGTTAGATGGCGCTTTTGTCACTGCTTGATCCGCTTCCGGGAACATTTGTTCTCGCATTTGAATCCCGCGAGTCGATGTGATAGGACAATATTAGAACACACGCACACCAAATTAATCGTGATTCAATGCTTTTATCTCACCGCACGAATCAGCTATTCACGATTTCATTGTTATAGTGAATTGCATGCGAATCGTAGAAAACGGATTATTCGTGCAGTTTTGTCATCTGAGGTGACTCTTTCGGCTAATGACAATGGTGATTTTGAGGATACACCACCTGTCTAAATTGTAATTTTTTCAATTGATCATTAAATGTAAATTTCAATTCAAATTAAACATTTCTTGTTATTAAAAAAGAACAAAAATCTGAATTAAATTTAACGTATCAGTTAAACTATTAAAAGACTTGTGTCAATATCATTATTTTTAAATGTTACATTTTTTGAAAAGTAAAAATAAAATAATTAAAACAATTAATCAAAAACTATTTGTATAAATTTTATAGTCAAAATTCTTACAAAAGTTGCTTGTATTTGAATTGAAAAATAATATTTTATTCAGTAAGTGGATTTCTTTTCATTTGAAATTTTGAGTAGCTTTCTCTTTTGACATACGAATCTAAAATAAAAGTCGCAAAATTGTTTTAAACTTTTTGAACATATAAATATCAAATTCAACATAATACATTTTGAATTAATATCAAATCAAGTTTTTTGAGCATTATTGTATCTGCAATCTCAATAATTAACTGAAATAAAATTGAATCACGAACAACAAAAATTATATTTTCATCGTGTCAAAAAGGAATGATATAAAATCCCAAAATTTCAATTATTTTAATAAATTTTACACAAAAGTCTTATCTCAAAAGTGAAGCAAAGTTATCTATCCTTTTTTCAATCGAAATAAGAAAAAAAGAAAGAAGTGTCGTTCAATGATCAATTCCATTCGCGTCTTCTAAAGTCTACAAATCGCAATCTGCTTGAAATCTGTATCGTCAATTGATGCATTTTCAGCACGTGTCTTCGTATCTCTTCGTCCAATCCTTTCTCTTCTTTCTCGCTTCTTAATCCAAAGACGCGATAACGATATAATGTTTCCGCCTACTCATCCCGCCTTTTTTTGCCACCCTTAAGTGGATTTGCAGCCTTCAAGGTGATTCAATTCTCTGTCCAAGTCAACCTTTTTCACCCCGAAAATTCAACGGTAAAAATAACGAAGGACCAAAAAGAACGTGTAATGTATATATCAAAAACGTAAAAGGATGTCACGCATCTTTGAAAATAGCAAGTGGGACGACTCAACATTTCAGTAACTCGAAAAAAAACATAAATAAGGAATTGCACTTGACAGTTGTATATATAAATATAGGCACATGTCACACATACGCCGTAGATCTGCCACCCAATCATCGACGCCAGTTCAAATCAAAAATATAAAAAAGACAAAAAATAATAATATTGTAACTGAAAGAAAGTAAATGAAATAATTGACGCCCACATTTTGGGAGTTCAAAATCACCACAAAAATGACGGCAGTGCACTCTCACAGACAAACGTTCTTCATCAATCTTTCGTGTGTATGTAGAACAGAACAACAAAAGAACCGAAACAGACAGATAACTACAAAAATATTTTGGATCAACAAAAAAATATCAATGCGAAAATAAAAAAAAATATCAATGCGAATATAAAAAAAAATATATCTCAAGACCAAAATTTAAACACGTCATATAAACTACACTACAACTGGCCGACTTAACTCCACATGTCTCGAAAAGACACTTGGATGTTTGCACAAATAGAATTGTTAAGAATGAACAAACAACATGAATAATTAAAATAAAAAGCAGAGACAAGACAATGAGGATTTGAAAGCGGAAGAGTGTTATGTTGGAATGTTTGTCTGTGTGCAGATGCAGTCTTTTCGTTGTTGACTTTGAGGTGATGAAGGATCCGTTGGACGGAAGATGACAGGGCCGATGATGGCTGGGGATAAAGCAGGTCTGCGCTGCAAAAAGCTGGCCAAAAGGTCACGGATCAGTGGATCTTACGGGTAAGTCGATGATAAAAGGCAATCACGTGAAGTTCCAGCTATATAAACTTGCACACCATTTTAATAGGATACGTTCCATTATTTATTTAAAGTAATTTTATCAAAGTTTTATCAAGTCATTATTAGAAATTCTTTAAAGATATTTTTGCTACAAGGAAACTTTTTTTAAACCTTATTAACCTTTCAATCAAAGATTTTTTTTGTATTTTGTTAAAGCAAGATATTTTTATAAATAATGAGTAAATTCCTTTGTAAAATGTTGTCAAACAGAATAAGTGCATTAAATAAAACTAAAATGACAATTCGAACAAAAAACTTGTAAAGTGCTTTTGTTATTTAAATTTTGCAGTTTAACTTCGATATTATTAAATGAATAAAATATAAGGAAAATGAATTTTATTGTTGGTTAAATTTAAATGCAAGAAATTCGCATAACTGTGCAAGCCAAAACAGAGGTTTGTTGACTTAAAACAAGCCCATTTGACATTTCCATAACACGTCTAAACGCAAAAATAAACATGACGAAACGAATCTGTTTAAGCACACGCAAGTGACGTTTTGCCAATACAAATTGATTTTATACTAAGAACTTGGTGCAGAATCAAAAAACTAATTCAGTTTTGATGTGTGCTGGCAAAATAGTTATCAACTTTTGTTATGCCTTCGACATATCGATATTATAAAATATCGATCCGTATCCTCGAATTTTTGACAAAATTATCGATAAGCGAATCGCTCATTTGTAAAATACTCAGAATGCCTTCATTACCGCTACTTTACGCGCGACATTCAACTCAAAACTCTCACCAGCTTAATCTGATGCAAAAAATGACTACGCGATAAGAAAAAAAGGTCAATCTTTTATACGAATTTGTTTAAGAAAATTTCTTACAGCGAGATAACAATTTTTTCGGAAACAATTTTTGTAGTGTACATTCTATCGAGGTCAGATTTTTCCTATAACGATATCTACAAAAATTATCATTCACAACGTTTCCCCAAACTTCCTGCAACTTAAATCCAGCAACGATATCAGAAACTACCGGCACTAGATGGAAATTAGATATTGCTGATAATTAGCAATGAAATACTCTCACAAACCCCAATTAAGCACCATCTAATTTGCATCGCAGGTAAAGAACCATTAACGATCGGTCAGAGCTGTGTAACTAGTTAAGCAGAAAAAAATAAGAGCAAATTAATGGTCATTCGATGAAAATGAACGGAGTTATGAACAGTTTTTCGAGTTTGTTAACCATGAAATCGTAAAATTTTGTTTCGACTGCAAAAATTGCAGGTCAACATTTTACAAATAATACTCTGTCATTTATGGCCTACATGAAGTTTGAATTTAGTGTGTAATTAGATGGACGCGTTTTTTTCTTTTTTTTTCAAAAGCTACCTTTATTGCAGGAGATCAATGAAAAGTTACGGTTTTTACTACACGGATAAGGATAACTGTTTTTTATTGGATCGGAAGACGAATGCGTCAGTCGGATTTCATGAATTTGGTTTTACAATCGCAAGTTTTATGCTCTTCAGGATAAAACAAAGCTTTTATGAGCCGGAATAAAATAAATATAAACGATTTTGTTTAATCTACTCTCGTGTAAATCGACTTGAAATTTTTGGTGACGACTTTTCAGCTTTCATTTTTTTTCTTTTTTTTTTTTATACATATTCTCGCAACGCAAATGTTGAATTACATTTATTTTCAACATAATTTCATTCGTATTTTACATTTGATGAATTTAAAATTCCAAAACATTTTAAAACAATTTATACAAATCTTTTACATTTTTATATAAATCTCTTAATCTCATTTTTATTTGATCATAAGAATTCACGTTAATGTAAAATCAATTTTCATAATGTTTGAATTAAGATTAAAAATGACTGATTCTTCTGCTATTATTATTATTTGTTCGAAAATAAAAATCTCCTTATGAATAAAAGAACCTTAAGTTTTCAAATGAAATGATTTATTTAAAAAGAATATCAATTTTATAAAAAAAAAAAAATTGTCAGGATCAAATTAGAAATTTTTTATAACTGTACCACCAATTTTTATAAAAATAATATTTTTATGTAAAATAAAATTGAAATTTTTTAAACAAAATATCTTCTCAAACATTTCTATTTAATTTTTTTCCTACATAAAGTGACAAATTTGCATTTGCACAAATTGATTCAATATAATATGAAACAAACTTTCAGTTTGAAGAAAAAAAACTGGAAAATGTTGTCTCAAGCATCGCTTTTGTGCAG
>JABFPM010004570.1:0-12438 GCA_022817325.1 Idris sp. 1 HC-2018 | reverse complement strand
TAGGGGCGGCGCAGGACTGCAGTGACTGAGGCTTTCTGTTTTTTTTTTGTTTTTTTGTTTTGAAAAGGTCGTGCTCTGTGCCGGGTTGTGATCAAGAAACTCGATGTGCACCAAATGTGATGTGGGGGTGACACCTCCTACGGTACGTGCACCCCGCGTCGCCGAATTTCAATTCCAACCATTTCACATTTCTTTTGTACTATTTATCTCTGGGAAATTTTTTGAAACTTTGTGTGGAGTTGAACCATAACAATTGAGCACTTGGTTTAAGTTCCTCAACTTGTAAGAAAGACACCAGAGTTCCAGGGGATATTAGAGTAGAGGATGTTTGGAAGAGCTGAAGTAGAAAATGATATTTTGAAAAACTAGAGTAGAAGATGTTTTGAAAAATTAAGGTAGGATAAGATAGTTTAGAGATCTAAAGCAGAAAAAGGGATTTTGGAGAACTTAGAACAGACGATATTCTGAAGATCTGGAATAAGATAAAGCTTAAAACGTAAGGTAGTAGAAGATGTTTTAAGAAATTGAAATAAAAGAAAATATTTGAATGAACAGGAATAGAAGACAGCTTAAAATTCAGAGCAGAAGAAGATTTAAGTAGTGTTTTAAATTCCTAAAGCAGATAAAGAAATTTTGAAAAATCAGGAAACTAAAGAAGAATCTCTACCAAAACCCTAAAGTAGAATACCTTATTTCAGAAAATGAGATTAAACAAAGATCTTTTAAAAGCCTAAATCGAAGAAGATAAGTTGAAGGTGAATTGAAGATTGCGAAATATAAAGTGGGTTAAAAAGTTAGGGAAGCATTAGCTGTAGGGAAAGAAGCCCCTAATGCAGTCGGGACTGCTGGTAACCTTTCTGGGTTGATGAACGATCAAAGGTCAATGCAACGGTGAATCAAGGTTATGATCAGTCTGTCAACCATGGCATTCGATGATATAGAACCATTAAAGAAGCTGTTTATTTTCTTAGAATGATACAGAATTTTGTACAAAAGCTTTAATGCAAAGTGACGTTACTCATGTTCGATCCGAATTCAATTTTAATGACAAGTTCGGAGTTGAAATTAAATATTTGTCGGGGGATAAAGTTGGATTTATTATCAGGAAGAAAATAATCAACTAGCAATTGCTGAATCAATATTCATCAATCTACTCGTGTCTTTAATCTGTTGATTCAATGTTAAGTACACACGCTGACAGGGCTGATGATTTAACCGATGATGTTGATTGAGCTTTGATATCGCTTTCAATTTTCAGTTCTTATCAAGCCGTTTTTTTATTTCTCAAAAACGTTGACTTGTCTTTGATGTTGCATCCAAACAAACTTTACACATACATTAATATTGAATTAGCATACATATTAAATGATTAATTAAACGCTCTTCTCTGTGTTATGTTGATTCAGTGTCAACTTTGAATCAAAACGTCAATATTGCAGAGACATTTCTTTCAGCTCTTACAAGTCGGTAAAATTGAAATTATAATTTGTCACATTCTAAAGAGATGAATGCAGAGACAATGAAATAACAAAGTAAATTACAAATTCATCGATTTGTCTGGTTTTCAAGTGCTCTGTTATATATAATATGCTCTTACAATAATGTAATTTAAATTTATAATGAGAAAATTTAAAACCATTATAATTTTATTTTTAATTAAAACATGGGAATTAATGAATATAATCAATAAATTGTTTAATACCAAAAGCAAAAGGTTTTGTTTACTTATTGTCATTATTATACAAGTAGATGGATTTTGAATTATTTCAATATCAGACATACATTGAATTGTTGAAATTTGTTATTATACACGTGCTGATGTATTTTCAAGTACGCAATTATTTCGAAATACTCATTTAGATTTTTCTGTATTGAAAGAGGAAGAAAAAAAGGTAATTGGTGTAATATTGGTCTGGTAACTACAAAGAAAAAAGTTGTTTTTGCAGTTAAAACACCGAGTGAATTTCAAACAGTGGATTGCATTGAATTGTGGGGATTTAAACTGCGGCACTGGTGATTTTGAAACGGAGATGAATTGTGTTTCAAGTTCGATTGTACATAAAGGTCACTCGGAAATGATGATCACGTTTGAGGTTGCACAGTTGACCGGTGAACCCAAGAAGTTATCAAAAAAAATAAAAATAAAAAACTCTGAGAAATCCGAAGAGAAATGAAACGAAAAAAATAGGTATTCCGTTTAAGTCCTTGGAATAAATTTTTATCGATTTGCTTGTATATTTCTTTATCGAAACAAAAATTACAATTTTTCAATTTCACGCTGAATATAAACATTTTTTGAACAAATATTTTTGTTAAAAGATCAAATTCATTTCAATTTTTCAGTAATAATTTGAAAAAACAAAATTCTGTTTTTGAACAAAATAAAATATTCTATCGATGATTTTTATATATAAATATTTTATCGATATAACTTTAAATTAAAATTATAAAAATTGATTCACAATTGGGAAATTTGCAAAAAAATAAAATAAAAAAATAATTTGATTCTGACAGTTGCTTTTACGTACACATTTTTCCAAGTTATTCAATTTGATTTTTTGCTGTTTTTATAAAGCAACAATTTTTTTTTGTGGATAGAAAATTCATTACTTTATTTTCATTTTACAACATCAAAACTGTAAACGTCAATCAAAGATGTTATAATTTATTTCGTTTTGTTTGTATTATTAAACCAATCCGACATGAGGAGCCGTGCTAATTATTTAGATGAACATTTTAACAAATTGAATAAATGGAATTTAACAATAACTATTTGAAAAGTTTGATATACAAGCGCGATCGATTTGTTATTAAACAAAAATGACAAAAAAAACACAAAATTCAATAACTCACATCTCTTATTATTCCGAAAATTCCATTTATTCAAATGTGTACAATACGGTCGAAACAAATTTATAATGCAATTATAAGCTGAATGCAATTATATTTTGAATTTTCTTTCACATGTGCCTTCGCATTCTATAACTTTCATTTGACTCGTAATTATGATTCGTTGAATGTGGTTTCAACTGTATAACAACCTTTTTAAATTTTAAGTAGTCATATCAGCGTTCACACCGCCGAAGCTATAACACTTATTGTTTTGTAAATTAACTATTTTCAACAGTTCTTTGTTTTTTACAAACAACCTTTACATGTATACAAAAATGACTGTCGAATTAACAATCAGTACAGTGTGAACAAATAAAAAAAAACGTAAATGAAAATTCAACAGGTACACCATTTTTACATAACAAAAAGTCTGCAGAAAATGTGTTTTTAATTGAAAAAAGTGTACACTAAAGCGTGTATCATGTAAATTATTGAAACAAATATAACGTGTAATTTTGTCCTTGCATAATGTAAACAATTTTAAATATTATTTATCAGAAAAAAAGAGCGAATCAATATCCAAGATGTTTTTAATATTTTTTAAATCGATAAGCTATTTACATAATTAATTTAATTTTTTTTTCAGCACGTATGTTAAAAGCGCTTGCAAAATTCACAGATCTCCAGACTCTGCGTTCAAATTGAAAAGAATTTTTCAAATAACCAATTTTAATACATTTCTTCATTCTATAACATCAAATTATCGTAATGAACCCGTATACGTTTAAATTGATTATGTAAATGTTGTATCAAGTTATTTACTCTGAAGAGGTATATGCTAAGTAAACGAAACGTTGCTCGTAAAATCACAATAAAAAAAAGAAAAAAAAGATACAAATAACGGCAGGAAAATTACTTTAGTAATTACTTTTTTCATTAAAAACGTGTAAGCTAACATAATTTCAGCAGTGCAAAGTGAAAAAAGAATAATAATTTTGGACTCATTAAAGAATGTATACATTGAAAAAAAAATCGCAAAATACTACACTTTTTAAAAAATTATTGATCTATACAATTTCATAAATAAAATTTTGGAATATATAAATGTGGGATAGAAAAGAGAATTATGCAGGAAATTCTGGTTATGATATAGCTCCGATTTTTCAGCAATATTTTTTGGCCAGATTTTCATATATGTAGCTTTTATTCTCATTTATTCTCTGCACGTGATAAAAAAATGTTAATAAAAAGCACACTGTGTCAATTTTTTTTTTTTTATTCAAAATGAAATTTTACATTTTTTATGAAAACTTTCAATTCATTATGGAAAAATAATGTATAATTAGGAAAAATAAGTTATTTACGACAGAAATGTGTAATATAAAACGCTGTCTCATAATGTAAAAATAACTTGTGATATTAACAATTTTATTGAAAAATATTTGTTTAAACATCAAATTCTTTGTTAAATTGTGTTGCCAAGAAAATTGTGTATACCATCATGCTGATGATTTTTTTTTTTTTTTTTTTTTATAATCTCGTCTCTTACTCTGACATAAAATTGCTACAGCTTGAAAATTACAATTTTGAAAATTATTATTGCGCCATCAAACCGACAACTTTGTTGGATAAAAAGTTTTCTTACTATGCCAATATAATGCAGAAGATTATACGTTTACTGTATTATATTAGTGCGATGTTTATCTTTTTACTTTAGAAACACTTTTAAATCAAACGTTTTTATTTTAAAACACTTTTGTAGCACTTTTAATAAGCTTAAAACTCTTTTTAAATTCGATCTACTGTTTTTGATGGAAAACCTTAATGAAATTGCTAGAAAGAAGAATTTCTATTTTTGTCCATTATGAAAGTATATAGAATATTTATTTTATCGCCTTTCAAAGAATCCTAAATATATGAACATTTTCATAAAAGTATAAAAAGTTTCCTTTTTTATAATTAAAATATTCATGTCAATAATAATTCCCGACATTTTATTGATTATAAATAATAATAGCAATTTAAAATTGTATGCTTTTATTTGTTAATTTTATGCTTAAGGGTTTAATATTTATGGACATTTTAAATTTAGATTTATGCAGATTTACAAATATCAATGAATGTTGTAAATTTTATCCATTAAATAATCAATTATTCATTAATTTGTAATAAGTTAATATGACACAAATAAATTTATAATTTACTTTTACCCTCAAATTGTTTCAACAAAATAAATTGCATTTCACTGAATCAGCAATATGAAACTTAAATAAATTACTTTATTATTAATTTATATATTAAATATTTATACGAAATGAATTTTAAAAATATTGTTCAAAAATAAAAAAATGATTGTTTATTAATCATCGTCAAATAAGGTTTTTGTAATTATTACACTTTCTATTCTTATAAAAATTACCAATTACAATTTTCATGTTTTTAACAAGTTTGTTTTGTAATATTTTTTCCACCTGATGTTAATTTTTCTAAGTAAATTACCAATTTATCAAAAATAAAAGTTATTTAACTTCAACAAGAGTCTTACTCACAAAGGACTTTTTATTTGCTTATTACAAACTTAATAAAAAGTAGTGAGCTAATTTGGCACATAACAATTCTAAACAAAAAGTGCTCACTAATTTTAACTGCTAAGATGATAAAACACAAAACTGTACAGAGGTTTTTATATTAAAAAAAATCTCCTAAAATATCTCTTTAATTAAACGTTTGCATAACATTGACTAACATCAGTGAAAATATCACTGTATAAATTTGTTATCAAAAATAAAACTTATCAGAAATGAAATTATCATAAAAAAGATTGCAATAATAATAACAATAAAAACGATAAGCAGTCTTGTTATCAGGAAAATTATCATATTCAGCTAACGTGAAAAAGAATAATAAATTTGTTCGACTGAAATGTGACGATAAATTTGTTAATAATTTACGAAATCCGGGCGGAAATGTAATTACACGGCGGAAATGTAATGTTCGTGTCGTCGCGCCGAATCAGGTATCGCATATGCAATAAGCATAGTTAGCACTATAATTAAATCCTTTCGCCAACTAATATCACTATACTGCATTAATTGACGCAAGTTATTTACACTGCTGGTAACTTCTCGAGACGATCGCGAGTTAAGAAGAGATTTCGTTGAGGAAAGTTAGGCTCGGCCAACTTAGGCGAGCAGTTCTTCATTATCACCTGCAGCAGCTAAATTTGTACCTATACGTTGTATTAAATTACTCTGTCGATTATTCACGTTTCACGACAGGACAGGACAGAAGGTGGACAGAAAGGATGCCAATTAGGGGCTCTGATCGCATTTCAAACATTTTCGCAGACAGACAGATTTTGCGTGCATTCCTTATTTAAGTTCAGAATTAATTACGTCAGTTGTCGAATTAATTTCTAGATTTAGTCATTTTTCGCTTGCAAAAAAAGTTATTATTAAATCGAGTTTGAATCTGGCTTTTGAATCGGGTGTAAAAACCCATTCAAAAATGATTGCTTTGAATGGGTAAAATGGTCAAAGTGAATTTGACAGCTAACATAGCTAAAAAAACTTGTAAATAAAATGTAATTCCAAAAACTGCTAATCTCGATTAAAAGAAAAATCCTTTCAATCACAAATTAATAAGATTAGAATACCAAAATACATAATTTACTAAACACATTTCCATTGGCTTTGAGATAACTATATTATAATTGATTATAAATATCAAGCCAACTAAAAAACGATTGGCTTCATTGTTGCAGGTTATTTACACAAAAATGATTTTGTTGCAACAATTATTAAAGTAATGTTGCAAAATATGACCTTTGTTAAAAATATATGTTTAGAGTTAATACTTTTTAATTATAACGTTTTAACTTTCACGTTCTCCAAAATATACTTGTAAATACTTATATAACTGCCAAAAAAACATAAAATTTACTTTAAATGATTACATAAAAATGTCATTTAAAATTTGCAAATAAGTTAGCTTTTTACTTTTTTATAAATTAAATGGCCCAATTAGTTATCATTTTAACTTATTTCATCGAAATAATATAAACAACTTAAACAATTAATAGATAATTTAATTTTTAAATTGTCTATAATTAATAACATTTCCGTTTTTGAATACTTGTCAATTTTTTTATATTGTGAAAAATAAATTGACAGATGAATTTGATCTAAGTAACTGTATTATTGATATCACCAAAACTTGAGATTAATGTAAAAGAATTTAATTAAAGACAATTCGTAATAATAATAATAATTTAATAATATTCTTGTAATCGAATGTTTAAACTTTTTCTTTCATAATAATGCTTTTTAATGTAAATTCATTTTAAACATTGTATTTAATTTTTGTCAACTTTAACGAACCTAACAAAATCACTAATTGGGTCATTTAGCTAACTGATCATTTTTTTCGAAATTTTAAATCTGAAGCATAATACTCAATAATCAAATGTTACTCAACAATTTTTGAGTTTTATATGGAGATTAATCATTTTAATTATAGATATTTGAAAAAAAAATTAATTGTGAGAGTTAAAAAATACTATTGAACTACCTCAATAATATTTTTTTTACTTTATTTTTTCGTTAATTTTAATTAATTTTCTTTAAAAGCAAAATCATTTTTATTGCAATGCAATTTGACAACAAATACATGAAAATTTTGCAGAGTTAAATGTTTGGTACTATAAATAGGCACATAAATGAAAATAAATTTTACTTTAAAGTGCATCCACGTTCATTTGAATGAATTACTAAGCTAAACATGATTAAAATGCCTATAAATATTTACAAAAAATATTACATTTATATTTTACACACTGTAAAAATTGAAATAATATCTTGATTTATAATTTTAAACTATCAAACATAAAAATGAAATATTTCACATAAAAAAGAAGAATCATTAAATTATCGCAGTTGCAGGAAAATAACTCGGAAAAAAAATGTTTATCACACATTTAATATGAATTTAATATGTAATCAGTTATTGCCAAGTGTTAAATGAAAGTTAATACATCATAAGTCCGCATTTAAAAATTATATAACATTGACAATTAAACAACTTTTATTACACATTTTTTACTTTTGTTATTCAACTTTGCATAAAAATAAAATTTTTGCAAAATATGTTTAATATGATTTGTCTGAATTAAAAGAAAAACTAATAAGGTTATATAATTTGTCATAATTTTTTCGTCCACACCTATCAAATCAAATCCTAAAATAACTGTGTCTCTGTGGAGAAATAACTGTGAAAAAGCGTCGACATTTCTATCTTGCATTTAAAAGAGGCTCATAGGGGTCACGACTCGGATCTCCATTCTGCCGACTTTTTGACCAAAGAAAATGACCGGAGATATTCCTTTTCTGTCCACTTGAAGAGAATCGCACACAGAGACACAACTTTGCAGTGCTTAAAAAGGAACGCAGAGCAACCAATCATCGCACACGCGATGTCAAAAAGAGGCCATTTCCAGTCTTGCGAACTTTTTAACAGAATTTGAAGGGGTCGTAAATTCTTTACGATTCTCTTTAACTTTAACTGGCGAAGCAATAAAGTAATGCTAATTTTTAATTAACTACTAGTTAAACAGAATAATTGACCTTTTTTCTGTAAATACAACATTTAATAAACATCTTAAATTTAGTTCTAAACAATTTTTTTTAAACTACAAATAGTTTAGAATAAAATAGAAAGTGATTATTTATTAATAATTATATATTAAAGATTCAAAATTGATTAATGACAAGTTTTTGATATAAACTAATGTGAAATTTAAAAACAAAATTTTTTGTCTGAGAACTAACATTTTTGAGCATTTTTTGTATTATTATGATGTCAGTTCCATGATGTTCCTCTATTAACTTAGATTACAAACTATTTTTATTTTGCTTTAAAATAGTGCGAATAGGCAACAAGTGTCGCGGAAAATTACGTTCATCGTCTGTTTGGTCGATCGCCAACCTTTTATGTTCATTATTTCTAAATCGTGAGTAAGCAAGTCTTTTGAGGGGAGGTGCGATCAAAAAATGCGGAAAAATCGAAAAAAGTCGATTTTTATTTTATTGCAATTTTGGATACTTTGAACCAGTGTACTATAATTTAGTGAAAGTGAAATTTCGATACACGCATTATGAACAATGTTTTTTGAACAATTTGTTTAGCAGAGTGCAGTGTCTCTTTTGTTGTGCTTGGGTATGAGTTATATTTGCATGCCAAATTAAATGACCGTAAGCGGGCTAAATCAGCTGCTGAAAACGCTAGAGTGGCCAAAGGAAATCCTAGTTATGGCCCGGGCTTCGCAGATTAAAATATTATGCTTGTACATATTGGATAGATATGAAAAGCGCGAAAGATACTGAATAAACGCTGCCAAACGCTGCCAAACGCTGCCAAACGCTGCCAAACGCTGCTTAATTCTCGGTGTTTGTTTATACATAACTTCATTTTTCTCAGTCAAATTTCAACCGATTTACCTGAAATGTGGCACAGTTATTCTTGATAGCATAACAAAACTTTCTGTGAGACGCATTTTTTGTTTATTTGTTTAAACAAAAATTATGTTAGTTTGAATATGAAAAATACGCCAAAATAGTACCAAAATAACCTATTTTGGGCACCTGCGCGCCCAAACAAGCATAACTTTTTATCAAGTCAAAAAATCAAAAATCCGTCGTACAAAAAACTGTATTATGCTATCAAGAATAACCGTGTCAAATTTCAAGTTAATCGGATAAAAATTGACTGAGAAAAACATTGTCAAAGTTCTGGTCCAGTCCATTGACAACTACAAAATACCAAAAAACCACGTTATTCTATTCAAAATTGTGGATTTTAGCCGTTTTGGTCGAACCTTCCCTTAAGTTAAATTTAGTGGTCCGTAATGTTATGAATCATAGTTTTTAGATCTGAAAACTAGAGGAATCAATCATAACAAATAAATAAAACAAGATTTAAATGTATAAAATAACAATTGAAAGTTGAAAAGAAACCCTAATCAAGAACAAAAAAATTCTTGCCGGCCCATTTTCATAATTATTGCTATTATTAATTTTTATTTCTAAATAAGTTTTTTCTGTATTTTGTTTACTATGTGTGCAGTTTCAAAAATTGAATTAGAAATTTTCACTTAATAGAAAATATTGCATTTTCTTCGAATGTATTTTTTAAGAAACAAAAAGTATTTATATGGTTTTTAATAAAATTTCAAATAATAGTATGAATTTTATTTTTTATTTGATTTGATTGAACGTGGGATTCCAAAAAACGAACTAGCAAAATTTTTATTTTATTGTTCTTGATTAGGTTTTCTTGGCAACTTTCATGATAAATTAAATTAACCAAATTCATATATTGTTTCGATTATTTTTTTTACTATAAAATGTTTTGTATTTAATTCTTTAAGTGACTGACAAGATTTAAAAAAAAATGTGAAAACGTTGAAAAAATTGCACAAAGACGAAATAATTTGTCTAAATGTGGTTGCAACAGTGAAAATAACTGCAAAAGTTGTTTATTATTCAACTGCGTGTAAATTCCATACAGCTAGTTAATTTACGAATTATGTTTGCGGGAAGTGATTAATTTTTCGCTGAAATCACGTTTATTTTGGATCCAGCTCGCAATTAGAGTAGAACTGGAAGTGTTAAAGGTGAAGATTAAACACCAGGCCTTATAATTAATGTCTACACCACAACTCAATCATGTCAGCACCAAAGAGTTTGAATGTCGGCACCGTGATTAGGATGAGTGACAATTCCGAAACTAGATGAATCACAACGGTGGACCACCTGCAAGGGATAAGCACCACACAATAACTGTCGAAGATGTTGAGCTTCTGAGCACAAACACCAAACACAAGATTGTGTATTTATATCAATACCACTTTTCTCCAGAGCTGAATTCCAAGTGGATTATTATCAGCTTCACTATATGTTTGTATTGAATCACTTTATAACAGAGGATAGTTATAGATTAAGAACCAATAGAATACTCTATTCTACTTTATTAATGCTAGAACTAGCTACAAGTTGATTGTTTGAGTTGATTTCAAGCACTGACTATTATCCAAAAACTCAATTGTATTAAAAATTCGAAGAAGTTTCTAGAACTTTGCAAAACCCAAACAATTTTAACGAAAATAAAAATAATAATTTGTTGACTTTAACTCATTTGACCTCGATATTTATTTGCTGTTGTTTAGGATAATATAAAAGTTTCAAACTAAATATACAATAACTAAAATAATAATATATAAAGATAAACGAAATATAATAATTCACAAATATTATGTCAATGTCCTGAAAATAAAATAAAAAAATAAAGATTTTTGATAAATTAATACAAATTAATTAAAAAACATTCTCGAATCCGCGATAAAATAGTTTATTTGTAAAAGCTGAATGGTTGATTCAATCTATTGTTATTTCACCCCACTCTACTCTATTTTCCATTTTATTTAATTTTATTTTGTTTATATAATTTTAATTATACTCAACTAACAACTATAGAAAATAAAATTATATAATGTATTATTATATAATAAAATAAATTAATTAAAAAAAGCTAATAAAATTAAAATTGTTCATAGAATTATTTTTTTACTGCCACTGTATTATGAAAAATATTTGTTTGTATATAAATTTGTAATAAACAAATTTAACTTTGGATTTCTAATTATATTTAAAAATTCTTTATTTTTAATAATAAAATTCTTTCTAACAAATTACGTGTGTAAATTTCGATTATTTTATTATCAATTAATTAACTTTTGGATCGGATGTGAAAGAAAATTACAATTTGTTTAAAGAAAAGTGCTGCCACCCTGCAAAAATGAAAAGAGAAGGATGTTTTCTGTTTGTACATTATTTCGTTTATCTATATTATAGAAATTCTGGTTGAAAAAAAAATCAGAAGCCAAGGTACATTTTATAATAAAATTATTAAAATTATTATTATACTAAAAATAATAAAAAAAAAGAAATGAAAAATTTTTCTAATTTTTATTATGAATCATCATTAGAATTAATTTCTAAGATAAAATAAATTGCATTTCTTGTTTGCTGAATATTGCTGTTTAATATTTAAACAAAGTTATGAAGGAAACTAAGCCAAAGTGACAGTTTTGGTGGTGTAAAATAATAAATCAGATAAATAATAATTTTGTAAGCAAAAAATCGGTTTTGGAAACCAAATAATAGAAAGGTTGAAAATCGAAAAAAATGTAGGCTACCGCGAATCTACTGCTGTTATGAAGTTCGTTAGTTTTGGTCATGTTGAAAGCTTTTGCCGCCAAATTTCTAAAGAACTTCTTGATATTTTCAATTCACTAGAATCCATGTCTGGTAAGAAAGGGTCGAAACTTCTTTTGATCTTTAAAGTTCTCAAACAAAGTTTGGAGTTTTTTTGTACTAATCTATATTTCAATTGAATCGTAAATAATAAAAATGACTGTGGAACTAAGCATCAAAAGATTCAAAGAAATCAAAACGGGGATAAGTGTATCAAAGATACCGATAACGTGTCAGAAGAATGTTCTTCGTGGTCTGAAATGAACGCGATAAGGGAAACACGTGTTGAGCACGTTCC
>JABFPM010004569.1:0-12438 GCA_022817325.1 Idris sp. 1 HC-2018 | reverse complement strand
AATCCCCCAAAAAAAAAAAAAAAAAAAAAAAAAATCATTGAGGTATAAATAAATATGGGAGAAAGTAAATGAATATGAATGTTCGTAATCATGTTTAAGGTTTTTTTTCAGTGACCACCTCTCAGATTCTGATCAGAGCACGCGAACAAATTACACGCTATATTAACAGTAACTTAAATGTAACTATTTCGTACACGCAACATCGTTTGTTATCGCATAAATCATTTTTATATTTTCCTTATTTTTACTTCTTTTGTTGTTACTGTCGAGTAAAAAAATGTAAGATTCAAATCAAATTAAATATTTTATCTTTAATCTCAAAAAAATCTGAGTTATATAATTTTATTTCTTATTTTTCTGTTAAGGAAATAATAAACTTTAACTTTTATTCAACTTTAAAATGATAAAAGTAATACATATTTTCATCTTCTTATTTTATAGAAATAATATCGCATGAGTGTGAATTGTAAACAAGATGTGCATGGCGTTTTAGTACAATCGCAAATAATTACTAAAACCGTTTTTGCAACTATATGCAAGCGTGCGTTTATAAATTGCATTCTTGTTTACAATATCATGTTTTATTCACCCGCGTTTCAACCCTAGCGTTAGAATATTCCAAAAGTGGTTAAATTCACACGAATAGCTCAACTTCATCGGATGAATAAGAAAAACTTAATAGCACAGTAGCTTTTGCTTATATGACGTTCGAATAATTGTGGCATATGGCAGTAGTGTAGCGCGGTAAGCTTTCCCTATTTCCTATAAATACATTTTTTTACGACGCAATAAACACAAACCGCAGATCGCACAGCGAAAGGAATCTCGCGGGATTCTGATGTACTCATAAAACACACATTGCAAAAATGTATATTTTACACGTGAAAATATAGATTGACAGTAACAGTTGAAAAATATATTCCGCGTTTTTCACAAATTTACGTTTACTGTGTGATCCTATACACAAGAAATTGTAGAACCAGTTAAAGATTTATAAGAATTACATTTTTAGAATTCACAAATGTAATCTTGCAATAGTTTATTTACACGATTCTGAGTGATATTTGTACGAAACATCTATATACATAAAAAAGCAAAAGTTATAGGACGGTTATAAATAAGTAATAAAAGCTTAGTGTGCATAAACGCGAATTTGAATTTAAAGTTACATCGTTTTGTAAATCTAGAATAATAATGCAAACGCTTTCGTCAAAGTGATAAATCAATTTTTTTGCATAATAAAACCAAAGTCGATTTAAAGCCGAATACGTGATAATTAAAATTTCATTTTAAATTTTACCGTTCTTAATGACATCGACAAGTAAGAATAAAAAGCTGCAAATGCATTAAAGTGAGGATTTTCTTTTTCTTTTTTTTCTCTCGAATTGCTGGGTGTATTGGTGCAAATAAAATAGATGAAAACGCACGCTTATACACATTTCTAGTCTCTAGAGACTGAGTGCATAAGCGACACAAGAATGGCCTTAAAAGCGAAGAAGAGTCGAAGAAAAATTAAAAGCATAAATATGAGAGTAGGAAAAACAAAAACCTCCAACTCTTTTGTTCTTTCATAATGCATTAACAAACTGCACGGAAATTGCGTGTATACCAGGTGTCTCAAAATTGTCTCGTTTAACGGTGAACTTTGCTGAAATATTTATAACAAGTTTCTCGCGTTAATTGTTTTACAATTTACTTATCGCGATTATTAGAAAATGTATTTACTTTGTTTCATTGACACTGTCATTAATATCTTGTGGCTCTTAAAAGTTAATTTACCTCCCGTCACACAAAGTATTACTCAGCCCTAGTTTTATCGCGCTGTTATCTTTACGGGCTTGAATCTTGGAAAGAGGATATAGAGTCCCTTCATTCAAAGATTACAAGAAAATCAATTAAAATTGCATCGCCTTAACGAATTTGTGTCTCTTTCATTAAACTGTAACTCTTACATTATTTGAAAAATTGCAAATTAATTTTCAGTTTAAAAATAAAAATTTAACTTAAAACACGTTAATTGATGTATTTTGTTTAACGTTACGTTCAAACTTCCGACAGGATAGACGAAAAATCAACAGCGTGTGTTGTAATAAGTATTAACTGCTTTGAATGAAAAACAAACTATCAAATTATTTTTTCAGAGCAGTGTTTCAGAGAGTCGTACCGAAAACATGTTGCAAAATGACTAAAACATCGAGTGTAGGTCGCGTAAAAACACGGATGCATACCTTGCAACGAACATTAATAACATAGAACTAATATTATTTTACCCACTTTACATTTAAACACTCATCATTCGGAGAGATAACGCCGAGCGATATGTACAAGTATTTAACGCACGACAACGATACTAATTCAAAGAACAAATTCAACATATCGCAAAATATTATGCTGATAATTAACCAAAATTTATTTTGTCCGCGCATCTACGCGGACTTGCATCATCAACTAGTTTTAATTGCATAAAAGCAATTACAACATTTCCCCGCGATAATTGTCCCCAGATTGCTGAATTATTGCGGGCGAATTCGTACAGTTTAAATACATGATTTGTATGCATAAATTTGCTTTCTGTATTTCATAAGAAATTGCTCACGTGATCGAAGTATGATAATAATTTAACAATTAATATCACGTACATTTCATTGTTCTAAATAACAAAAATCCCTGGAAATAAAGTAATGCTCCTTGTATACTTTGTTATAAAAGTGTTTTTATTAATTTAGGAAATTTATGTTTTATCTCCTTTTAAAACATAGATCTGATTACAATTTGAACAAAAGTAATTTAACGAAAAATCATTAATTCATTTTTAAATTTTGGTTAAATTTTAATTAAAATAATTTATAGTGAGAATTAAATTTTTGATCAAATTATTATCAAAATATAATAAACATGATTATCGGGCAAACATTATATAATTGTACACCAATTGTTATGAATATAAATATTCATTTCATATATATATATATATATATATATAAAGAAAGTTATTTATTTTTGTATAGTTTAAATTTGATTTACAAATTGAAGCTATATAGAGTGCAGTGTATCCGGTAATTGGCTCCTATAGTTAAAATACGTAAATTAATTTCTGCGTAGAGCGAATGAACGGATGCGTTACAGCAGTGGCCTGCTCATAATGATTATTACTGTGTGGTATTATTATCTCTGTACGGACAGTGTCGCGATTATGATAAATTAATGAATCGAATATGTATAGCGTATCAACGGCGATCAACAAACGTAACGCTATATTGACAGCAAAATTAATGTTGAATCCATCATTAAAGTTTCAAGTGTGGCAGATGAACATTATAAATTAATGATCGTGGTATTTAAAATTGGATAACTGTTATCAAGTTCATTGTATTTATACTTGAGAATAAATTATCGATAGCACTCACAGGAACCATTCTTCAGTTTTATTTTACTGGCATATAAACATTATACAACTTGAATTGTATTCCTATAACAAATTACACGACACAAAAGTTTCGTAAACATTTTCCATCCTTTAGATTTTAAAATATATTACACAAAATCGAAAATCAGGAGTAATAAAATTCTCACCTTGAGTTAGATAATTTCCCAAAATTTAAGAAATGTAGCTACAACAATATTTATTAATAAATAATAAAACAAAAGTTCAATTTGTTTAACAGGACATGATGTTTAGAAAATATTCTCCGCTTGAGCATTATTTCGAAAATTGAACATTACAGAGGAGAAATCGGTATTGGAAAATATGACAAAAGAATTGGTTCGAAACGCAAAACGTCGATTACAAGCACATCCATTCTTTAAGCAATCGGCCGAGAAATCGGATCGCTGCGTTTGTTTAGTTGAAGGAGCGCAAAAGGGAATAGGTCGATACGTGTGGTCATTGTGGTCCTGCGGCTGTCGTGTCCATTTGACGAACTGATTCTGTGGTGTCGACGAGAGCGCGTTGCTTCTCTTGCGAGAAAAGCAATTTTTGTCAGTGATAAAAATATATCGTGTGGGCTGGATGTATGAGAAGTCGAAACAGAAAAGCGAATCAAAGTTCAGGAAGAAGGTCCAAAGAGACACGTGAAATCGCAGGACCTCCCGCGTCCGGTCCACGAGACTTTGAGATCATGTGGCGCGTGAAATTACGGCCGCATGAAAAAAAGAAGAGCGAAACGAAAGCGAAAGATATAGGGAAAAAATAACAGATAAAAAGACGGGTAGGAGTGAGGCCAAGATACGAGAGAAAGAAAAGAAACAAATCAAGTAAAAGGTTAGAAGGAAAGAGAAAATAAATGAAGAACAAGACTGCGAAACGGCTTTGAATTAACGGAACGTTTCGGGCCAGCAAAATGAAAGAAGGTTCAAACCCAAAGGAATAAAGAAAAGAGCTTTAAAATTGGGAGGGAGAAGGATGAACCAGTCCATGGATCAAACAAACAATTATCATGTCTATTTCATTCACACCGCGTATAGCCTCTTATTTACTCTGAAAACAAATTTTCTGAATAATGTTCGACGAGAGATAAAAGTCGTTAATATTAGCATGATCGCTGATATCTTCAGTCGTGTTATTTTTATCATCTTTCTTACTTCATGTCATCATTTTTTGTACTACACAATTTTATTCGAAACTAACATTTTAAACATAATAGTAAATTAAGTGGAAAGGCACACCGAACGAGTAATGCTACAAACTGTAAATGTGTATTCATCGTAATGTGGCAATTTTGAAAATATATTTTTATTGAAATTGAATCGTAAACCGATTTAAGCAATTCATAAATATGTAATACGGAGCAACAACCCTCCGTGGAAATAATATTTTGGTTAGATTCTGTTTGACTACCTTAATATGTCTCCTGTCTGTAAAATGAATAAATAATACAAATTTAGGTCAGATCTTTTAAATGATTTAATTAGTGTTCATGCATATAAAACATATTTATGCTGTTAAAGTCGTACGAATGGCTGCACAAAAAAATCATTATTCTCATAAAATATTAAACTACATCGGATCATTGATTATAGCGGCACAATTTATATAGGTAACCAATTCTAGCGTAGTACATAACACTGCAGTTTTTTTCATATAAAAAAAACACAGATTTTAACAAAAATAAATAAAATACTTTTTTGTACAGTATTGTAAAATATTTAGGGTAATAGTTGCAAAACAAATAAAACTTTACACATTATAAAATTTTTTTAATTTAATCATAAAACTAAATATATTTAAACAAATTAATTTAATTAATTTTAAAAATAATTTTTGTTTATAAAAATTGATCAATTGAATAAACTAATTTTAACTCATGATTTCTTGATAAAAACTTGGTATCAAAAATATTACTCACGAAATAATATTGAATGTTAAGTTGTAATAAAAAAGAACAACTTTCTAGTTATAATAATAATCGTTGAAATGTTAAAACTCTAAAGTTTTTTTTTATAGTTTCAGTTTTTTCACTACTTCTTTTTTGTAATTGCTAACGAATCAATACTTTAAAAAGATAAATTCGTTTTATTTGATATAGTTATAAGCGAAAAATTCTAATATAACAAATAATGTGCATACAAACACTCAATTAAGAAGGAAATTGAAAAAAGTTGGGATGGCTGTATATTAATGAAGAGGAACTAAATAGACAAGAGGTGTTTTATGATTATAAAAAGAAGATTTCAAAGAGCTATATAATTTGATCACATCAAAAGCCTCTCGTAAACTTCGTAATCGAAATATTGGATTTCTTCAATATCGCGACAGTTGATCTATTGGATCTGCATCGTGACAGAAATGGCGCGATTATCTGATAGATTATCGCACATACATGATTCAATATATTGACATACGTGGTATGATTAAAATTACACGGCTCTTCTAAATACCATAACGTTTATTTCAATATTTTATGCACGCTATTATTTTATATTTAACCAATTTCGCATTACCTATCTTTTCTCACTAACCCTTTAAATTTTGTAGGCTTTCTTTAGAATCAGAATCATAAGTTGAAATCGATAAAAAAATTATTTTTTGTAACGCTTGGTAATGTTCTGGGCAATTAAAGTATATTGCAGCTTTGAATTGTCCCTATAATTTATATACTTAATTTTTAATCAAATCTTTTTTTATTCGATGTATTTTAAAATTAAATTAACTATTTATACCAAGAAGATTCTAAAGTTTTCTTGACTTACTTTAAAATGAAAATGCTAATTCATTTGGTTGATGTCTAAATTACTGTTTATAACAGTAATTCTTACTAGTATACTTTTCTCAGTTTAGAAAATTAAACATTGTAAAACTCTTCGATTAACTTTACAGACGGTCGAGAAAGTAGATTCATCACTATTTGAATAAATCATAGTTAACTAAGAGCGGTTGAAAAGATGGGTTTGGTAAGAAGAAATAGTAGCACGTGAAATGTCAGTTTGATAAAGTTTTCATTTCAGTAAATCATAATTTAAAATGTTGAAGGTTTAAAATAATCCAATAGTAAGACAGCTTTTACTCAGTTTATAAAAAGCAATCAAATACCTCAATGCTTATAAATATTTATCAAAATTTCTATAAAAAAGAATCTCTTGTGATTTTAATTGTATTTATAAAATTGTATCATTTAATGATTTTTTTGTATTCATTAACTTTTCTTGCTTATTGATAAGCGTGTGCAATTTACTGAAAAATTCACCCATTACATTTGACAAAAAAAATTTATGAAATCAAATTAGTATTAGTTCGTCATTCGAAATAGAGATAATGAATTATATATAAAACAGGAAAAAAACTAATTGCAATTACGAGCAAAGTACTCCGCTTTATAATTTCATAAAAAGGAATTTATCTTTTGACATTGATATTAAAAACTGAAATGTTTTATTTCGTTTTGTTGTATAAGTAGCTTTTCATGTTGCTATAAAAATACCTAATTAAAACAAATGTTAAATAAAAGCAATTTCAGTGATAAAAACCTTCTTTTTAATTAATACTTCTATGTTGTATATCAAAAAAATTAAGAATAAAAAGTTATCTATTATTAAATAGGATAACAACAGAAAACAAATCTTTTTCCCGACATCCAATTATTCAAATCGAAATAATTTTCTGTGTGTATAAATTATATTTTAAAATTGTTACAATAACATTAATAAGAAGTATTTAAAAATAATGCACATTTTAACTCAGTTAATTACAATTTAATTTCAAGAGTTTTTGTTTTTAAATGAGAATATTAATATAATATCTTTCATTTCCTTTTTTTCTCTTTGTTACACTATACATATATAGTACAAGCTCACTGTACGCCAACTGTTTTTTTTAGTTTAATAATTTAAAAAAAATGAAATTCAGAAAATGTTGTCCAAGATTCATTTTTATCCCAGAATGTAATTTCCCGCCAAAAACAAATATGAGTTTTCGTTTCTCTGAATGACTTTTGAAATACTGCAAAAGGTTCGTTGAAATTGAAATTCTCATGTAGAGATCTTCCAGCAAGTGAAACGTGATTCGAATAAAACATTTTGTCCAAAGTTTTATTGTAATCTACGGACTTATTCTGAAAATATTAATTAAACTCCCTGACACTTTTCAAATTAGTTAATAAAGCCTGACTACAATTCAATTTACTTTAACTGTATACACTGCTGTGCACACTTTTTGTAAGATACAAAAGTACACTTAAGTATAATTGTGTCTTAATTACTATATAACTAATTTAAGAACTTATTTCTAATTCTAAATATTCTCTGCAAAAAATTTAAAAATTAAATTGACAATACTGCAAAAAGTGTTTCTTAAGTAAGACATTTTAAATCCCCATTTTAAGTTATTTCTACTGTCTTGCAGATAAATGACTTTTTGAAGACGCTAATAACATTAAAAATGTAGATACTTACGGGAGCGGCTGGGTGTCTCGCCGGGGCGGGGTACATCTTAATTTTTTCCTCGCGTTTCGAAAACACGGCAGCACCGTCAACTCGCGCGATTGGTCACTTCATGGCTGATTCCTGGCAGGACGTATCCAGCAGCATCCTGCGACACGTCGCCTAAAAATGCCACAACTCCTACGCGCCTCGTCAGCATTAAGGTTCCTCCGCTTTCGAGTTCAGACCGACATACTGTTTCGTTCAGGGTCGTCTCCGGGCAAAGTGATCTCCCCGCACGTGCGTCTTTTTTGCCTCACTCCCTCCCTCACTCTATCCTCTTTTTTTCGTCGGATTCTCTTCTCCTTTTCTTTTTGTCCCCCTTGGTCCTCCTCGTTTTTTTCTCTACTTCTTTTTTCTTTATCCTACTCCCTTCCCTTTTCGTCTCCTCTGGGCCGACTTGTTTTCCTTTTCGTTTTTTTTCTGTTGCCTCTCTTTCTTCTTCGTCACGATTCACGAACAACACATTCCTCGCGATTCAGAGCCTACGAAGCGTCGAGGAACGCCGCAAATCCATCAGGACACACTCCACGTCACAGCTCGTCATAACGTCGATTGTCAGTCGCTCAGATTCTCATCCGCCGAAGCCGTTAGTCTGCAAAGAAAAGAAGGGGCCAATTGAGTCGATGTGTGAAAGAAACGCAGCCTCGTAATTTCGCTTTCGTTGTATGTACAGTGTAAAACATCATGGCTCGGTGATTCGCGGGTGTTTTAATTACACGTGTGCCAGTTATATTTTTACTTTGACCAACCATTTCGATGAGATTTTTTGTTGCTGCTCGTGAGAAATAATGATTTGAAGCTGGGAAGATGCTTCAGCAGCGAAATGCGCGGGATTGCACACAAGTTAATGGTTTTTGGGGGGCTTCAAGTGAATGAAGGGACGTGAGTTTTTGGAGCAGACGTTTATAGCAAAGTGTATATTGCTTAGGGGATTTGTCGAAAGAGAAACATCTTGGTTAATAATGTTACAAAATGGACAAAAAGTGCAGGTAATTTTACTGTTGAACAAATTAGACATACAATTTCACAGTTTTTATATCAAACAATGTGAATTTATAGAGAATAATGGAAACTTTAAAAAAAAAACTTTGAGTGTAATTTTAAAGAATAAGTATTGCGAAATATATTGATGAATAAGAATTATCTACATTAAGAATAAATGTTCAATGAATTATGAAAAATAAAATTAAACGTAAAACCTTCAATAAAAGATTCATCATATACACGTCGTTCGATGATACGTTATCTGCATTGTATGTCAGTTTGCTCATTGTCAATATCGATCTATTAATTGTAGAGCATCAGCTAACTTTTGCTTCGTATAAATTCAATAGTAAAAACGATGATTCGTATTAAACTTTTAATTATATTTCATTTTGACGATAATAATACTAAGTATATAACATCGACAATCATCTTTTTCCAATATTGAAATGTATCATTTTTAATTGTATGCTCATAACAAATTAACCTAAATAACTTTTTTTAACTTTATTATTTACTTTGCAAAATGAAATCAGTGATAAGTATAATTCAATTACAAAACATTAATTACTGTCCTGAGAGTATATCTAATTTTGAATCACAAAACAATACGAAACAGTTTAATCAATTCAGCAGATCCACTCTTCTAGAACGTAATATTTTCTTTCCAAATATATCTTATTAATTTGACAAGCTTTTGCCAAATTGGTGTATTGTTCTTTTACTGAAAATGGAAAAAGACTTTTCCATCGAAAGAATATGTATAGAAAATTTAGAATAAAAAAATGTCGTACTGCGTATTTCAGAAATCGTTTATCATTCATTACTTGATGCAAAGATAACAAAACATTTTTCTCCGACGAAACAAAAATTACTACGAAGCGTGCTCCGATCATAACTCAAAATTCTAGCCAAATAAAAATGATCGAAATTCGATTTATATTCCTGAGAAAATATAGCCGACAAGTAAAAAACATGTGAAACGAGACTGTTGGCTGTACGGTTCCTGTGCCCGAAAGTTTCTCCCTTTTGGTGCTCTCAGTACACCCACATCTATTCATCCCGCGTTGGTCGTCTTTCTTTTGGCCTCGCTCTCCATGACATCGGTTTCCTCCGAGTTCACAAACTTCGTGAACTCGTAAACTCCGTAGCGCCATGTCGGGGTCGTTAAATTCCTTATCTTTCGTATTGACACGATTGTAGCTACTTTTACGATAAATCGTGTCAAGATGTAGACGAGATTTTGTGAGTGCGTCTCAATGACTCGCTGGATATTTACCGGTGCAAAATACACTCAGACAAAAAATCGGTAACCTTTACTATAAAATTGTAGTTCGTTTTTTGGTCAACTTATCTATAACTGAGTAATGTCAACTCGGCAATGTAGTAAACTTAACCATACGTGACAGTTAATGTACTTGAAGGTTGTAGAAGCAAAATTTGTGTTCGATAACCGTTTGGTAACCGTAAATATATAGATGTTAAATCGAACAATAAAAATATTATTCTATTTAATGAATGAATCTTCGGTATATTAAAAGTTATCAGTTATAATAATACATGATTTTAAATCCATTACAAAGAATGATTTATTTCTCATTTTAAACTATCACATTAGCGAAAACGTTTACTTCGTTTTTCAACTGTTTTGATTTAGACAAATCATTTTTTCAGTCAATTCTACTACATAAATTGAGTTGATCATAAAACTGACTAGAAAATATAGTTAACGTGAATATAGTCACGTTAACTGATATTCTAGTTGCAATTACTATATTTTCACTTGTATGAACTATAAATGCCTCAACCATAAACATACAGTTAATTTAACAACGCGATTTTTTCTGAGTGTAATCTGCTTTTTCTTGATTATTATTCAAGAAAAGCTTTAGCGCTTGCTACTTATGTAGTTTCATTTAGAGTTGCAATATTGGCGTAATTTATCGGCGTGGCGAAGAAATAATTGGGAAAATGAACGCTCGGTGAAATAGTGCTCGAAATAGGAAACGGTAAATACGGCCTGAAGAATCTATTTCCCCGTTGATTACTTCTGCGAGGATCAATCGAATACTCCCTGCAATTTCCTGGACTTGGGGCGTTTTATGCGTCACTTAGATTTCATTCTTCTTACTTGTTTGTCTCATATCAAACGTATTCGACACTGGTGTTACGTGAACCTAACAACAACTGTTTCAAAATGCTTTTATGGTCACCGTATAAATGCTTATCTTGCTACTCAATATATGAATGAATAAATTTAACTGGGTAATATGCTTCACATAAAGTTTCAATATGAATGTATAAAAATTTAATTTTCCTTTTTTATGATTAATATTATGATTAATATTAATAATGATGAAAAAGTGTCATTTAATTTCAAATGCAATTTAATGTTAATACATCTAAAATTTATGTTCCGATTACTACTAGGTAAATAAGGTCAAATAATAATATTACATTACGATTGTTTATTAGTATTACTCATTATTTGTTACATTAATTATTGTAATTCCAATTTAATTTTCCATTTTATTACATGACAAAATTGTTTTTAATAAATACAAATTGAATATTTATTTATTTATACTCGCACGGTATTTACTTTATTCATTTGTCATTTGTAAAATTGAATTCATCAATTAGATATACACTTTTCACTTTAAACAAATCTACTTGATTAATAATAAAACGAAATAGCGCTATTGTTGTTAAACAATATAGAAATTTATATAATTGATTCAAACCTAAAGACCTTTGCATTATAAACAATTTCCTCTCTTTTTGCAAATATTAATAAATATTGAATTATTTATAAATCTCCAATATTATGAAAACAATTTAACAACGTCGATAAGTGACAGTTGTACATAGTAAATGGCTCTTTTGTTAAATACACTATTGTAAAGAATCGTAATCATGAATTAAGACTTTAATAGTTCCTCTACCAAGAATCTTTTTTTTTATACATTCAGTAATACTTTAAAACATACATTTAGGGGAAAAAATTGAAAAGAAATGTTCAACGTTTAACTCATTTTTGTAAAAAGAAAATAGAAAATTAAAATAAAAATCTCTAAATGTTATACCCAATTTATTTATAGATATTTAACAAATTATTGGCTGCCCTTGATGGTGCGCACGTGGCTGCGACGATGCGATTTCTTTAAGCGGCGTGCGGTTTTTGGGTCAAATTATTCTTTTTGCTTCCGGTGCGCTTGATCCTTACATTGCAGTGTGAAACGGGCTCTGCGAAATCGGACACGGCGATCGATTTATCGTTCGATTCGTGCAATGCGTGCAGAAAGTAACATTTTGCGAAGATTTATCCTAATCTCCAGGGCGTGTTTTAGCCGGCGCTCTGATGGAAAAAAAATTGCTGAAAACGTTTGAAAAAACAAAATAACAAAATAAAAAATTATTTATTAACACAATTATTACTTCTGTCATGTGTAATATTAGACTGAACACAAGGTCATTCTAATGTTTTTGCTGCTAACGTGAAAATTATCTTAATTGAAAAATTATTGATTTGATTAT
>JABFPM010004568.1:0-12439 GCA_022817325.1 Idris sp. 1 HC-2018 | reverse complement strand
ATTTTATTTCGGAAACTGAAAACTACATAATGTTTTTTTCTCTTACACGTGCGGTAAAAATGCCCATTTCTCCCATTTTTAAGAGTTAGGAAAATAAGCTTATTTAATATTTAATTTTTACATTTTGACCACTTTGCATCAAACCTACCTCAGACAAAGTATTTTATGCTATCTCAAAAATTATAGAATTAAGATTAATTTTTCATAACTATAGTCAAGATTTTTCGAACAACAGATATCCAAAAATATTCGATAAAAATCTTGATTAGTCATACAAAAAAAACTCAATTTCATTATTATTAATACTTTGTCTGAGAAAGGCTAGGAAAATGGTTAAAATGTAAAAAATAAATTTGATAAAAAACTGATATAAAGTACTAGGTTTTTACTTTTGTAAGCTGCCAAAAATTGGTCAAAAGAGATCAAATTTAATCAGAAGTCAAGTATAGAAAAGTTAACCTCACTTTTTAAATTAATGTAAGCAATTTACAATATTCAACATTTTAAGTGTGTCCATGTCTCTCATTAAGATATCTTTATAATTCTTACAAATTTTGAATAAAACATAAAGATTAAAAAGCGAATATTGTTAAGGAACTAAAATTGCTGAATCTGTTTTATCGAAAAAAATTTCATAAAAAACTTGAAATGAGAAGCTGAAAGACGTCATCGTAGGTATTAGATAGGTAACGATAAACATTCAATTAAAACAATGAAGGGTGACTCAGAGAGTTGCTCTTATTATGCCAAGTACGTAGAAGTAAAGATAGTCGTAAAGGCAACTGTCGTTGACTCTCCTTCGTGTTTCGTAATGCGTGCATCTTTGTGGGGCGTGTTATAGCTCTCATTTTCTTATCGTACCAAGTCGAACGTGTCATCTGCTCTTAAGAACTTTTGAGTTTCATTTTGAACTTTGGTTTTTAATCTTTCTGTTCTCATTATTTTTATCTGAATTCAATTTAAAAAAATAAGTTTATGATATTATTTCCTATTTTCAGACGAGGTTATTAGCATACCAAATTCAACATAGTACAAATGCTTTAAAATATAAACTTTTAAAATACAGACGTTCTAAGATAAACATTGAGTTTCAAAATCCGTGCGGAGTATAAATTTTTAAACGATCTTTCTTCCTCCTCTTTGAAATTATTTCACTACTTCTTGCTTTCTCTGTTTCTCCGGTAACTTTCAGCTTCTATCAATCTCGAACACGAGTTCTCTCGCTCGGACATTTACATGGCAATAGCTGCTATGCAGAGCCGCACGGCGCAGTCGGAATACCCCGAGGCCGGAATTGAAACCACCTCATTACCACGAAGGGCGGCTGCCGTTGGAGAATCCGTTTTGCGAATATTGGAGGTAATGTCGCGAGCGGTTTTATACAATACTCAAGCCAACAACTTTACTGGTAGCCTCAGGCCACAGTTTATTGTGCTGAGAAGACTGTTATAAAAAATGAAAATATGTAAACTAATATACAACTAAAGAAAAGATAATTATGGAGTTTTAATTAAAATTTTATGTTTTCATTTTATTTAAATGTAATGTTTGAAATTTTTGCATATTTTATATCATTTTGTTGTTTTGTGGACAATACAAACTAATCGTGTGCGTTTTAATAATGTTGTAGAATTTCTGTTATAAGAAATAAAATTTTTATTATGAATTAGCCATACATCAAGTAAGAGCTTTACGACTCATGCATTGAACAATCAGAAAGAATTTTTTTAATTCATAAAGTTCATAATTAAAAACTAAAAAAAACTTAGAGTAAATTGTTGTATTATTTTAATATTTTCTTTCGTGGTTTTTATATAAATAATGTTTTTAATGGTGAATTATTAATATACAAATGTTTAAATCTATTTATTTCTTTTAAATAAAGTACAGGTTTTGCTATCACTTCTTGTTTAAATTAACTTCAACTCCTCTGCAGTCTAAAAGTATACAATTTTATAGTACTGTTGTTGCAACAGTCTGCATTATTCCCGAGATAATTCATTATTTCCAATGCGAAAAATTGTATTTTTTCTTTATTTATTAGATAATTCGAAAAAACCTTTGATTGTTTGATAGCTATTAACACGTTATCACCCAAGATTACATACTTTGTGGTAATTTTTCAAACTTAATTTTATGTGAAAAAATGAATAGAAAAAATATATCAGTGATGTATTCCGATAGAATAAAATATGCTCTTTCAGTTTCCTATACGAACAATTTATTTGTTTTATAAACCAATTTAATATGGTGAATTTCATGCAAAATGTATACTTTTTTCTTTTTCAAATGTCATTTTGACATAGAAAAAGAATAAATATTGTAATTATTGTTCATCTAGAGTTGCACATGGAACTTGAAATTCCAGATTACATTGTGAGGACTGGTTAAAATGTGTTTTTTGTTCGCCATATTGAATGTGCTATATACACATTTGTCTAATTAATTTAATTTCTCATGCATTAACAATGTTAATGCTATATATATAATAATTATGAACACTAGAAAAACAAGTGTCATACTTTAAGTCAGTATTTAAGGCAGTATAAATGTCTCAAAACGACGATTTTCAGATACTCTTAGTGCCTTAAATGATAAAAGTGACTTAAAATAAGACATTTGTTTTGGTAGTGCAAGTAATTAATGAAATTGTGACAATTTATTAGAAAAATGCGAACAAATCTAACATTTTAAAAAATTTATGCACTTTACCCTCCATTTTCAAATAAAAAACACATTTTTAACTAGTTCTCACATTGCAATTTTCAAATATAAGTTCCATGTGTGCCTCTAGTTAAATAATAATAAAAATTTTGATTATTATTCTATGTAAAAATGGTATTCGAAAAACAACATAGCTTTTTTTACTTTTTTTTTTGCATGAAAGACGCCATATTAATTTCGAATTTGGAAAAAATAAATCTTGGAATTTAGATGAGCGCAATTTGATCTATCGAAATACATTATTGCTTAGTTTTATTTCTGAAAATTAAATTTGAAAAAGTACTACAAGTTATGTAATCTTGTGCATTAATAGGTTAATACTTTGACCTAATATTGATGACCAAATATTTTGATACCCTTGAATCATGAATTTAAATTAATGAAATAATATGACAAAAGTTCTAAAGTTGTAATCTTAAAAACATTTCATTCGATATTTTGCATATTTTACAATTTTATATGTCACATTTGATTTTAAATGTAATATTTCGATAATTTTTTTTTTTTTTTATTAAATAATTCTATCGTTAGAATTAGTTGGTTTTTTTTAAATAGGGTGGCCCATACAACACGATTCTCCTCTACTTTTAATCTTAAAGCAACAACAAGCTCAAACTTTTATAAGATAAAGATATTGATACAATTTAAATAATTATAATAAAATTCTGGAAACGAAATTTTAATTATTTAATAACAAAATTAATTTTATCAAACTATCTTAATGGGTTTATTGCGTATCACATAAGCAAAAACTTCTGAGTTGTACAGCAAATACCCCAAAAATAGTTTTTTTATTTGAACTTAAGGGGACACTCAAGTGAAAATGCTAAAACTGATAAGAATTAATCAATTTGCATAATTTTTATTGCATTATAATCATTGAGAATGATATATCGAAGATACATAGTGATATAATTGAAAAACACAATTATTATTTATTTATTTGTTAATAACAAACAAAAATAGGGCTTTTTTCAAAACAGTCCAGGTGCCGTAATTTTTAACTGAATTCCTTTATTTTCTTTTGAAATGCCCATAAAAACGTAAGGAAAAATTTGTCTAGACGGAATTTTGATATCATTTAAAGTAAAAAAGTTACGATGATTATTTTAAAACCTTGTTAAAAAATAGACGAAAAATAGGTCCTTTTTTTAGTTAATTGTTGTTAACACTTTTGGGAGCGTTTAAAAAAAATAAAATGGTTAAAAACTGCGGCACATGAACTATTTTGAAGTTGGAGAAATAGAAAAAATAAAAATCCGAGATAATCGCGATTAAAGTTTTACTGATATAATAAGGTACAAATACTGAGTTTCTATAACTTATTCGCATTAAATAATTTATCGCCCATTCCAGGGCCATAACTGGGACCTTCTTTCTTTTTTTAACTTTTTCTTTCAAATTGTGTTGTTGCTTATCAGCTTTTCTTTTGTACCGGCTCTCTTCTGTACTACGAATCGCGCTTTGCGTAACACTACTCTTGTGTTAAAGAATGTAAAAAAGTGATTTTTAGCACGAATTTCGAAAAACAAACTTCACTACGTGAAAAGGCAAGCTTCGAAGCATCTAAAAATGTAATAAAATTTGTTTTTATTTTTTCATTTTTCATCATTTACCGCTTGGATGTCCCCTTAAGAATGATATTTTTAAAAAAGACGTTTGACATATTTCCATAATTTGAAGAAAAATTAAAAGTCTTTTTAAACAATTTCTTTACATTACACATATTAATGTCTGGTTCAATAATATTTTGAGAGAAAATGTAAGTTGCTTCAAAGATAGGTAAGTTGCTCCAAAAGATAATGTAAGTTGCTCCAATATGAAAAACTCATTAAGATAAAGATAATGTAAGTTGCTCCAACACGAAAAACTGTTTAAGATAAAGATGATGTAAGTTGCTCCAACAATAAACACTCATTGAGAATGTTCATTAAAGATATTTTTAATGTAGCATTTGTCTTATCACTTTTTACAGACTTTACATCAACTTGACTTTTGTTAATAAAACCTGATTATCAGGTTGATCTAACCCGAATTTCAAGCTATATTCCCCAGAATGGAATTTCGGTGTATTTATTAATTAAATGGTATATTTTCTTCATTTTGCTTTCATTTACTCCGCTATCTTTATTTACTTTATTTTAGAGTATTTTCAAAAAACTGAAACTTATATATTTATTTTTGATTATCATTTTCGCTTACCTTTTAACAATTTAAAGTCTTATTTCGTGCTTGTACAGTTGAAAGATTTAATACAAAATAACGACTGAAACTTCTTCAACGTATTCGACAGAGTTAAAATTGAATTACAGTTCGCTTGTAGAGACATAAAGTATCGTTTATTGATTTGTTAAAAATCTCTTAAAACATGCTGCGATCGATTTATTATCTTATGTATGATCTTAGGTTTAAAAATAAAAAAACTGAATTTATCTATTTGTTCAATTTTACATAGAACAAATTAATGTGTTTACTAGGGAAATTCATGTAAACTATACAAGTTCATTCATTTGTTTTTGATCCATTTGAATAATTCTTGAGTGGGCTATATAAGTTTCACATAATATGACCAAAATTTTAAAAACTGTTATTATAAAACTAAATTAATTATAAATAACCTTGTCGTTATAAATTGTGTCGCAAAAAAACAAAGTTCAACATATAATTATTTTGTTGTATATTATCTTTTTTAGTCGCTCTTTTTTTCAAAATTTAGTTGAACTCTTTTTGTTTCGAAATGTGCATTACAAAATTGAAATATTTGAAATAATATTAATTAATAAACCTTATTATAACCGTCATTATTATAAAACGTCACAATTATCCTATAGCATGAGCTAATGTAAAACATTGTAAATAATTAAAGTATCTTCTTGAATTTTCTTCAAAAAACAATAGAAAATTGATTAAACCGATAATTATAGTATCGAAAAAATTTACTTATAACATTAAGAACAAAAACTTTGATGCAACTCTGTTGAAAAAGTTTTATAGATACACATAGAAAAAATTCTATACGAATCTATACATATTTGCCCAAGCATTTTGTTTTGTCGATATGGAATTGCATATTCATTTATTAGTATGAATATGTAATTCCAATTTCAATTTATCCCTATCTGGATTTGTCTATTTTTCTATATGGATGTATTTGTTTTTATAAGACTTTTTCAATAGGGAATCGATTTTTCTAACCCCATGGATGTCAATTGTTAAGAAATTGTTGAAAAACACAAATCTTGTAACTTTATCATTATTTTATGCTGGAATAACATTTATAATTTTTAAGCTAAGCTATGGAATAAATTTTTTATGCAATATTTGTTTATTTATACCGAGTTCTGCGTCACAATTACTTATTTTAATTTGCATATTGCAAATTATATAGAGTAATTATGTTTTCAGTTTTAAAACCAAATAACATTCATAAATCATTTTCTATTAATCGGTTGAGTAAATAAATTTATAATTAAGTCAAAGCAATTATTAAAATTATAAAAATCTGAAAATAGTGTTACAAAAACAAACTTTGAATTCAACAGGTCAAACTTTGATTTCGATAGATTTTTCCCATACCAAATATAAACAATACAGTCTAAGGAATATTTAAATAATTTCAAGAAAAACTTTTTTAAAACCATGACTCAGATAAATAAACAACATTCTAATGTTTGCTCTAATTTTTATATCCATTTGTTGATAATAATTTAGCCGTCACACATTACCCCGCCGTTACAATTACTCCGAATACCCTTACATCAAACGTTTGTTGGTAATATTAAATGGAATCAAATAACTTGTTATTTAATAACAAATTACATTATGAAAGATTTATTATTTTATACAACAAATTACTATGACATGAATAAAATAGAACTTTTTATATTATTGGAATAACAATGAATAATTTTTCTAAGTGAAACGGTAATTTCTTCCGCATATTTCAAAAACAGTTAAAATATGATTTTAAAGTAGTAGTGCAAAATAATTTAGAAGAAAAAAAAACTAACCAATAAATTATTAGTGTCAAAGAATTTAAGGACAGTCACCGGTGACATTTTAGGTATATGACGGAATTTATAAAAAGTCATGATAATAGAAAAGAATTTTTATAACTTACATTGAAAACCCATGCAATTAAATATAACCTGAATTCAGGTTGTGCCAATTTCCAACCAGAATTTCCGGTTAGATCAATTTGAATGGATTTCAGTGTATTATTTTATTCTATTATCATTTAAATTCTCTATTAAATATCTTATAAAATCTATTAAAAATAATAATAATTAAATAATTTCCACTTATCTTTATTTGCCTTTTCTCTTTTATTTTTGAAAAAATTGTCGTTGTAATCATAATTATCTACGAAAGCAACACAACTAATTAATATCAAGTATAAGATAAAATATCGTAAAAAAGTCATGTTTCTAAAGATAATGCAAATTTAAGATTTATTTATTAATATTTTTGATTGTTATTATTTACAATAACATTTAATTTTCTACTTTTATTGCGCAGATATTTTAACATTTAAAAGTATTTCACAAATTGTCATAAACTTCGTCTATTCTTCTTGAAAAATTAAAGTACTTGATTGATTATCACAAATATTTCATTATTTTCAAAAAAAAAAAATATTTTTTCTCGATTGGTTTCTAAGTAAAATGTACATCCGCTGAGCTCAGTCATCTTTCTTTCAACGGAAGCGACAAGAAAATTGAACGTTTTAACTCTTTGCTCATTTTTCAGACTGCAGTAAGAAAGTTTTCCAAAAAGACCATCAATTTCTTAATATCCGACGAAAAGTGTCCAATTTTCTTGATAAATATTGTGAAAAAACTTTACCTCTGCCGAAATAACATCGAGTATCCAAGTAAGAGAATGCTGCGGCAACGAAAAACCTTCAAAAATGAATTGTAAAGTTATGTCGCAGATCATAATTCAAACTAGCGTTGTTTCCGTAACTAGTTCTGTGCAACAAACGAGGGAGGCGTCATAACTGCTTGTTGTAAAGCGATTCACTGTAAACCACCGAATGAGTTTATTACGCTTATTGGCTCGAAGAGGAGACCAGAAGTACGAGCGTTAAGCACAACGATGTTGTTTGTGGTCGTTGGTTATTCCAAAATTGACGTCAATATGGAGTGCAGTTCATATTATCGTTGTCTTGTAATATCCCATTGCCTTTATTCTTCTAGTTAATTGATCTGACTTCCCTATCTATCATAAAAGAATAAACGAAACCGTATAAATATAAAAATTTGTTACCTCAAATCAAATTACTTTCCTACCATAAATTTCCTTTAACATTTTTAATCCAATTTTTTCTAATTTTTTGTCAACAAATAATTTTAAAAATAATGAATTTTCTGAATGCCACTACAAGTTGGAGAACTTATAATGAAACTAGATTTTTTTCCTCAAGACAGCTATCTTAGGTTTGTTATATTTGTACCAATGATATCAAATCAAAGACCTTTTAGAGATTGAAACCATGTATCTAGTAGTAAGGCAGTTGAATTATCTTTCAGCAGTTTAATGGTTTTCACTACTCTAATCGAAGTAAAAGTTTCGTTCACAGATATAACAGTGGTTCTTCATTTGAGATGACAGAAAAACTTTACGTGAACCAAGTGCACTCGTGTTGAAAGGACAATTTTATTTGCACTAGTTCTGCCAGATACTGCAACTCGCGATCAAGTTTTAATCTCTGATCGGCGATTCGATTGAACAATTTAATAGATTGAACGACACTTTCTTGTAATTGAAATTCCATTATCTCCAACTTCTTCATAATTACATGCGACGGTTCATCGACGATTATATCACAGCAAGAAGTTTCTGACCAACTTTTGATATAAGTGTAAACTTTTCTTATTCAAAAGAAAAAACTGAATGAAAAAATAATGTTATTCGCTTAATAAAAATCACCCATACATCTGTAATTTATTTTTATCCCATGTTCAAAGTCTAAAGCGAAACTTTCAAAAATTTTATATAATAATCTTTTATTAACGAAAGTATGAAATATATTGTAACTCATATACTGGTGGTAACTTAGGGAGAAAACTGAGTTCAAAAGCATTTTCTCGAATTGAAAAGCTTCCTCTTATGAAATATGGGTCAAAAATATGAGATACAACCCTTCTTCGTTTTAATGGAATTAGTATTTAATAGCTGCACAAAAGAAAGTTGCTGCAAAAAAGCGTCATAAAAATTAAGTGGATAAGCCCCCTGGCGCTCAATATTTCGCGCACAGATGTAATTTGATTTTTCGATTAAGTCTGCCAATTCATGCGCATTGTAATTAAACGTGAAAAATGTTCATATAAGTAAGGACAGAAATAAGAATGCAACGTGGCTCTCATGGAGTTATTATCAATGATTCATTAAAGAGTCAAAAATAATGTATATATTTCCACTTGACTCGTTAAATTTTTGTGGTCATTCTGTTATGAGGGAATCAGCATTGAAATGTCCGGAACCGATGCCTCGCACATACGTCGAATCACTTCTCAAGTCCGTCAACCACGAGAGCATTGTAACAGTACCCTTTTCGAGACAACGGTGTTCGCACCCTATTGCCTCCGACATGGACGTCTCAATTAAATGTATACGAGATGAGCGGGGTCGATAGAAAGCGTTCAGTCATAAATATGAATTATCCGCGGTAAACGCTCCCTCGAGGACAAACGTACGCAAGATACAGGCTTATGTGTGGCGCCAAAAATCAAACGACATTTGTGTTTGAACAAGATATGAAAAGTTGACAAACTGGCGTTTTCTTATTCAAATTTTATGTACACGCAAAAAAATTATACGAACTTATGGGAATTAACCAACATTTTTAGGAAATTTCAATGATATTTGCATAACAGCTATTCTTATTCTCTTTTCCTGTCGTATGAATTATGTTAATAAAAAAATAATGTAGATCCGTCAGTGTATATTTTTGAGTACTTTTTACGATAGATAAATTTTATTGCCGAGTAATAAGAGCTAATAAGTGTGAAAATTTATGCCGATACTTCTGCTTGGCAGTAATAAAAAGAATAATAGAAAAGCGATAATAAAAATCTATATCAACGATTGAATTCATTTCAAGACGTCATTTAATCACGCTAATAGAAAAGTAATGTTGCTTTCTCTAAAAGGCCCCGCTCAAACTATCACCTATTATTCGATGACTGCGAAGGGTGTTTATGAAGAATTGCGATGCATTTCAGCAGATTGGTATTGATAACAGCGAGGGATCGTGAAAACTCCAACTGTAAATGGTCGCAACTTGACAGCCACGATTCAATATATATCGTTTGCGATTATTGTTTACCAATATGGAATTGAAAAACTGTCATTACCACAAAATCTGATTCTTTGAATGATTCATATGAAAAGATTTTAAACCTTTTTGTTCAATCAATAAATACAAATTGCAACCCTCAAATAATTTCCTTTTCATAATAAATGTATGATTCATGTATCTTGATACAGCTTTATTGTTGAAACAAAAAGCACTTCTGTGTGCAAGCAAGCTTACGTAATAACATTAGGAACAAAATATTAATACAACAGAAGTGCCGGCAAATTGGTGCGCCGCATAAAAGCATTTACGTATGTGACTTTACGAGTTTGAAGGGTTGGGGGCTGTAAGTATTGTGGAGAACACGCGAGCAGAATAGTTGCGGCTTGAGCATCTACTACGACATCGGTACTTCCTTCCTGAGGGACTGGCAGGGCCCTTTTTGGGGTGAAGAACAACTCGACGATTCAGAGGAGTGTGACTGGCTGAGAGACCCAGGAAGCGTGTGCTTTGCTAACGATGACAAACGGCCCGCTCTAAGACGCCATATTTATGCTAATCTAGCCGGGTAGACTAGTGTTCCCCCGCTCTGAGAGACAGTACGCGAATACGCGGAACGGGCACGAGCACCGTATCCTCTTGCGAGCGGAGAATTCGCCGAATCCGCGATCGGATGACTTCCGCTTTGCTCCGCTCCTCGTCTCTGCACCTTTGCTCTTCTACCTTCCTCTCGTTTCTCTAACTACCGACGACTTCCTTTGCCCAGGAAACCACCACAATAACCCGAAACCTCATGGCGAGCCAAAAGCAGGAAGCCAGTTTCAACGGTTCTTTCTTCTTTGCTTGTGAATACGTTTCGTTCTCGCGACCATTTCGAATCTTCCTTTTTATTTTAATATTCTTCTTATTCTTTCATTTATTCTTCAGTTCTTTTCCACTTTACCTGGCAATATTAGCGAGTCAAAAAGACTGGGAAATGAAACTGAATGAACAAACTGTGAGAGTTGAAACAAACCAAAGGTTCTGTGCTGGATACTTAATTTCTAGTTTAAATGGGATTATGATAATTAACACGTGTACAGTTTTTGTATTGTTTCGCTGAACTTTTTTGAAACTTTCATCGTAAATTGCAGTAGGCTTGAGAGAGGAAAAAATCTTTTCGAAACATTTTTACAAGTTTTTTGTTTATGTTAACAAAAAATTTTCCAAAAGACTGATAATAATTTTATGACTTTTGTCTAGAAGGAAAAAAACAAGGTTCATCACTAAATTGATACACTCAATATCATAAAAACATTTTTCAAATCCATACCAAAGCCTGTTTTGGTATTTTTGCGTGAACACGCATCTTCATGACTTTTTTCCGTAAATAAATATTATGAAATACACAAATTCGAGAAAACGACTCTTCCTGTCTTTTTCCTGTCGTTGGTTCACGCTGTGACAAGATTTTGCGTCTCACTTTGCGAGAATATGGATCGGCTGTGACAATATTGCCGTTGGACCCACCCCACGTCTAGCGTCATGATATACGCGGCCACATTTCATATATTCCATTGTTTCCAAGTTTTCGAATCCATTTGTAAGATTAAATTTGTAATGCGCCCGTCTCTTCCCCTGTCTCGTTCGCCGCGCGCACTAGAGCCGACGCATATGGCCGGACTGCCAATTTCCTCGCGAACCAAATATCGCCGGCCAATTTCGCGACATTCTTCGTCAAAGTAGCGATGATTTTCTCATTCCATTTTACCTTTAACACGTTACATTAAGTTTCTAGCTTAATTACGCTTTGGTTTTCATTTAATATGTTTTCAATAATTCCACTTTTTTCGTTTTCTAAATGATGTAATCAAAGTGAAAAATTATTACCTTTAATATATACCTTGTTCAGACCAAAGTACAATTTTATATAGAAAAGCATGTCACAATATTTGTTGAACTTGAAATCTTTTTTCATTCCCAGATTGATATTTTAAAATACACCCTACTGCAGAACGGGCGACAAACCGGAGAGAAAAAATGTCCCGAAAATTCTATTAGACTAACGATGTCAATAGCTTTTCGTTAGACCATACAGGGATAACAAACGATGCATTCGTCGTAGATGCAATACGCTGCACGCTGACTGCACGGAAACAAGTAACGTATGGCATACATTTCTATTCACTTTTGGATTGGATGGCTCGCTGACACTTTGGCATATGGGATTGTCAGCACGTTCAATCCCGTAATGAGTATTTCATAGTTTATGTCGCGGATGCAAATAGTGCACGCGAACTTTGTCCCCGGCCAAAATCGTTTTTGGCTAATGAAAAGAAACTTTTAGCGGCGACATCATGGCGATTCCACAATTACTGTGCGCGCGGGGGAATTTCATAAATTTTGCATACGTGCAGCGAATGGCTTCTGGTCCAC
>JABFPM010004567.1:0-12439 GCA_022817325.1 Idris sp. 1 HC-2018 | reverse complement strand
CAAAAAAAAGGTCAAAATTATGACTTTCTTTAGAACCTCTAGAATAGGTGCCACAATGCCTCAAAAGGAGCCTAGGCCTGACCCAACCTACTCGTAACCACTGATTGTACAGCAAATTATTAAATCCACGTCGTACGGCACATCGATCGACCTTAACGTCAATTTTATCTCAGGTCGCCCTAATTGAGAATTTATATGCGCTATCAATTAATCATAACGATATTACCATCGCAAGGTGTAACCGTTTTGACTTTGAATAAAATTAAATGTTCACGCAACGCGGCTATAAATCATTGAATTTCATGTTTTTTTTAAATATTGAAGCAAAATGTATTAAGAATTATGCAAACTTAATAATTCATAAACTTAAGTTAACACTACAAAAACAAGTGTTTAGAAACATTAACATATTTTCTATGACGTTGACAAATAAAATATAACTTAAAATTTAAATATTTGCAAATGAATTATAAATGATAAAAATAAGTAAAATTTTTTAAAATAAATTACTTGCTTTTGCAATTAACCGATGTATTAAATGGAATTAACAATATTTTTGAACACTTATATGGCTGTTTAAAAAACATTATTTAAAAAATTATTTATTTATTTCAAATATATAACGTCTCGGGATGAACCTGCTTGGGTGAACAATAATTTTAATATGTAAATAAAAGTTTTAAGTTTTATCATAACATATCATGAATCACCGGAAAAAGATGTATAAATGATGATAATACAAACTGAAAACACGACAAAAAAAGAAACGCAACCATACAGCATAACGTTTATTTATAACTATTTTGATTTTTTTAAATATAACTTAATGTTTACAATTTTCTTCTCTTATAATATTTAATTTTTTATTTAAGTAATAAATAAATAATACACAAAATCACAAAATAAATTAAAGTAATAGACACAAAATAAATTTAAATGTTTATTTTATGATTCAAATCTTATTAATTTCTTATTGAAAGAACATTTCTTTCAATGGAGATTGGCATCCGATTGAATTACATTGCATTCGAATGTTTTTTTGCTATGTTAGCTGTTAAATTCAATTTGAGATTTTGACGAATTCAAAGTGATTGTTTTTCTATCGGTTTTGCATCTGATTCAGAAACAGCATTGAAACCCGATTGAATAACAACTTCTTTGAATAGGGCCAATCGGTTTCCAGTTACTAGGGAATAAAAACGTTAATCTGATTTATATTTCATTAACCCATTCATTGGAAACCGCTCCCCTACTCATTCAATATGGCCGCTGTCTGACATAGAAAGCGAGAGAAAAAAACGCAACAGAAATATGACGGAACAGGGCCGTAATAATTTCGGGCCTGGTGTTGCAATTTAAGAAAATCGAGCAAAACTCGAGGTCGTTTTGGCGGTACAGTATCAGAATCAACAGGGACCTTTTTTATAATTTTTCTGTTCGTCCGTTTTTCGCAAATATTTTCCTGTAAAACGCGATATTGTTTGGCAGATAAATCACCAGCTGTGTTTTCGTTTTGCAAATTTCTGCTTATTGACATCTGACACTTTTGATTTACCTGGGGATTCATTGTTTACATTATTTTGTCTATTTTGCCTCTTTGTGCACTTTTTTTTTAATCATTTCCTTTGGTAGCTCCGTTTATTGTTGAAATTTTTCATTCCAAAACCTAACCTAATATACTAGATTAAAATAAGTTAGAAAACAGATATTTTTAAATTCTTGTTTTCAATTAATTATTTGTTTCTCTTAAATAAAACGATTACGCGTTATATATAATTACTCGAATAGTCCGAGTTTATCAAAGCATAGTTCGACAGGATCCCGTTTTGCACCCGACAATTGAACTTGTTACATCACCAAGAAAGTACCACGTGATCACGCACACAATTACATTTCACCCATCCGCGCAACCTGATTGGTCGCGCTCATGCTGCTTTCCAACGAAAGTGTTAAAGTATTATATACATTAATTAATGTACTTTATTTATTTAATATTTGTTTTATTTAAATTTCCAATATTATGACGCGCTAATTTTGTTAAAGACATTTATGAATTTTGTATGATTGTAAATTTTTAAATGTTAAGCAAATATTAAAATAGAACAATGAAAATGTTGTGAAACGATTATAACATTTTTTGTAATATGTTGATGTTATATTTAGTATATTGAATGAAATAGATTGTGACAGGTAACATAAATATGTAGCTGTTGTAATATCAATATTATGTATATACGTACAGCAATCTGTATTGTTGCCGCAAGCGTACCAATGTTGTACACTGTAGATAGATATTAAGGTGGCTTAAATGCATACGTAAAGCAAAATAAAACATTTCACTGAAATTGTGGTGTTATTATTAATAATATTTTATAAGAGAACAATTTATTGATGAGAGTATTAAAAGATTCTGCTTCACAAAATAAAAACTTACTGTTTTGTTGTTGTTTAAATTGCATTTTTAATTATTATTTTCATATAAAATTTCATTTAGAAGAGATCATGATAGATTCAGGTGCACAATTATTTTAAGTATAACAAACATTGATCCTATTTTCAATTTGAAAGTCTGTTTAAGTGATTACATACATTAAACCTATTTAATGAATAAGTACATGATAATAAAAGTTAAATGATCCATGTCTAATATTGAACGTGAACCATAAGCGAATATTAATAGTTCATTGTGATGATAAAGATATACCATTAACGAATAGTCGATTCAATGATTTGAGTTACCGTTATATAATGTGGTATATTACAAAATTATTATGCTTTAACGTGGTATGGAAATTATGATAAATAGAAAAATTAATCTATCGAAATGCTTGATTTATTCTTGATTTTAATCGATAAATTACCGTTTCTCAACGGATTTTTAACAATATTTTTACAACGAAAAATCAAATTTCAATCCATATTTTGTTTTTAAATAAATATCAACAAAAATTTTTTACTTTTTTCTGTATAACTTCGTATTCAGTACTTCATCATACTCACAAATAAAATTGAATCCCATGACAACTTTTTAATAATAATAAAAAAATGTTTTTTAAATAAAAATATATAAAATTGCATTCCACGATATTGTTTAAAAATAGTTAACAAATAGCATTCTCTATATATTTACTACCACAGCAATACAATGCTTAATTGTTTATTCGTTTTCAATGACTATTACAAACAACACTTGAATATATTTATCCGAATAAAGTATATCAAATATTGCCGCTTCGAATACGAATTCCCAGAAATAAATATACAAAAAGAAAAAAAGAATCAAGCTAAACAAAAGTTGTATATTTTCTCTCTCGTCCTTTCTCTTAACTCATTGTGATAAGTCATGATTAATTCAATGTACGAAGTGTGCGATCTCTCATTGCGTACGGCGGAAAACAAAAATCCTTTATAATTGACCAAATTCGTCTCGCGTAGCCTTTGCACATGCAGAAAGTGACATATCTCTTTTGGATATCCCGTGTCCTGATGAATAATTCATACGGCATAATGATGTGCAGTCTTTTTTCTCTTTTTTTTGCGGCGCAATTTCGACGGATTATTATTAGCGAAACAATCCATCCATCCCAGCGCTATGGGAGGTCGTCAAACCTCCGTTGTTCCATGTGTCGCCATCTTCAGAGACCCTCGCGATGACTAGGTGTTTATGAAGTCCAAACTGCATCTTGGCAAGACGCTTTGTATTAAACTTATATACAACGTTTCCGTGTTACATCAACATTCCCGTGAGCATTTAACAAGTGTTATACAACTTGGCGATCCAACGGTAGAGTGCAATTTTTAATGTCCGATGGTAATCCCCGGACAGCTCGCGCACCAGGTTAAATGCCACTGCATTCTACGTGTCAGCGGAGATGGTTTATGAAAATTAAGTTTACACGCTCCGCGGAGCTCTGTGTTTGTGCGGAGTAGCCACCTCGCTGGTGTGTGACCCATGAATTCATTATTGTAAGTACACACACGCGTGTTGGTATTAGAAACCATACAGAGCCATTAGACAATCCGCCAAGATAGTGCTTCAGCTTGATTGGGGCGAATTCTTCTACTGAGAATATTCCTTGTCTCGCAAATATATCTGCATGCCGAGAAATCCAGTTCGGTCTAGCACGCGGAAATATGAGATTCGGCTGATTAAATTGTGCGCTGCATCGGAATCCCGGATGAAAAAAGGACGAGAGAGAGAGAGAGAGAGAGAGAGAGAGAAAAAGTATTGCAGAGATACATGACCCACATAGTTATGATTTTGTTTACGACGTGCATTTGCTTGATCAATGTCATCTCTGAAAGCGACTTACCAATCTCAAGACGTAAATAAATGTTTTTGCATCGGCTCGGTTGAGATAATTTAACTGATCATCTGATGTTTGGATAATGCAAACAAACAATGTCATTCAAATTTGATCTATGTGGGGATATTATAAGATTACAAATCAGTAATATATGAATTATGCAGGTGCACTTGGTGTACGCTTGATTGAAGTTGTTATATCAATTACAGTTGATATCATCTAATAAAGGAGAGTACACATTACATCATCAACAACAACTGAAATAGAAAATGATAAGAGTAAATTTGTATCTTGATGTTTCCAAATAAATAACAAATTTCATCAAAATTATAATCAATTCAGTAATTAGCTGCGGTACAGAATTTTGATTCACAAATATTGATAGTTTCCATACCAATGAAAATTACATATTAATTGTAACATAGAGTTGCAAGGGTATATTGAATTGATAGATTATTAATGCTCAAATCACTGACAATTCACTGCTATTATATATTTTAATTATTTATATTAATACTTCTTATCCGAAGATAAAACTATTTAAATTTTGAATGCATTCGAAGAGATGAAAGCTCTATATAAGTACACTGAACCGCTTAACTCTATTACACAGGAGTTCTTCAGATTCGCATGTATAAGGAAGCGGTCGTTCGACAAAACGACTGAGGGATTATCTGATTTTTGACGATTAAATACTAAATGCTGTACACTTTAGCTCGCTACTCAATCGGAAATTTGAATTATAAGTTTGACAGTTATCAAGGCTATTTGCAAAGATAAAGATAACTTTAATATGAAAAAAGAATAATATTTTCACAAATCATTTGAAAATGTTTTTGTACAAAATTTAATCTCAACTTATCAATAACATTTGTAAGAACCCAAATGCCATTTTTATTGCCTGACAAAATATGCTTAAAGGTCAATAATCATGACCGAGTTTTCATCAGTTTAGCAGATAAATCGGAAAAGTTTAACCATCGAATTGCGGGGAAGCACAACTGGAATTAGTTTTCAAGTAAAAATATGCTTTAGTTTACTTCGTTCTGGCGAATGTATTCGTAAAATCTTTGTAAACTCGGCTGCAACTTTGATGTTTAAGCAAAAATAAGTACTTCCGGCTTTATTTCATTCGCAAGTAATGTCGTCAACAAAATTAACGGATTGAAAGAAATGAAAATAGTGCTTGTTGCTTTTAAAGAAATGGTGTAAAATAACGCTCTACGCGTCAAGTGTATATTATTTCGTGTGTAGAACAATTGTGAAATTCAAATGCTAAAATTGAAATGCAGAATGCAAAATGTCGAGATAGTTTTACCGGAATAGAGTATTATGTTAATATTCAAGATTTGCAGAGACGTGTGATTTAATTTTTTTTAAATTTACACCGACGCAATATAAATGCACCACGAAGATGTTTTATGCAGCAGAAGTAACATTAGATGGTATAAATGTGATTATTTAATTAGCTTTCTCATTGCTTTACATAAATATTTGCTGAGCACTTTGCGTATTTTATTAAATCTATAGTAAAGTAAAATTTTTTAAAGAATTTGTTTACAAACTTTGATTTTTTTTAAATTAACTTTTATAACTGAAATTGATTTGAATACATTGTAAAAGAATAAAGGTTATCATTACAGCAGTTGTAGGTATAAATAGATTGAAATTATTACTAATCCATGTAATTAAATTGACGTTGATTGATTGTAATTTAGAATTCACTAATTAATTATAATTAGTGTGACAAATACAAAGTCGAGCTATAAATAATTGACAAATAATCATAAACGAATATATTTCATTAATAAACTGTTGGAACTAAATTTGCATTTTCAATTTATAAAGATGTTAAACTCGTATCGTAACGTTTTTAATTAGATAATAATTTGATTTTTTTTATTGTAATAAATATATATTAAGTATAAAATATCATTTATCTCGTTTAACTTGCAAAATTTTTAATTTAATACAACGATAATTTGCTATAAAGAAACAGTTTAATCGAAAATGAAGTTTAAACTAAGTCTGTGGTTTTCAACCAGGTCAAACAACTGGGCTACTCAAATTGAATTAAACGGCAGTGTAAAACCTGTGTGTACTTTTCTCTGTAAAAGTAAAACTTTTGTAAAAATTAGCTATTACTTTCTGTTCTTGTGATAAAATTAGGCTTAAATAATGTTAAATACAAATTAGTAAGAGTTATTATAAAAGTGTTGTATTAATTTCTTGACACTATTGTAAAAAAAACGTATTTCTCTTTCATGATTGAAAATATTAAAATACATAAAAACGTATAACAATTTTGTTGTTCTTTAATTTGAATTTTATCTATTCAGTAAAACGTAAATTTGTTGCATTTAAATTAGATAATATTTACGGTAAGTTCTTTACCGTAAGCTCAATTATTTTTAACTTATTTAAGTGCAAGCTTACACCGCTTTCACAGTCTTTTGTGGAACTTAATGAGCTTATATTTAGAACGCAAAGCAGTCATTTGCTATGTGTATAATAAATGTTAAAAGTGTTGGTTTTAATTAAATTGAAAGGCTTTTTTATTAGTTATATAATATGCAAACAAACAAGATTCATGTTTCTTGTCTGTTTTATTGTTTTATTATTTTCACTATTCATTAAAAGTTGTATTATTTTCAGTTTAAAATTGCATTAATGAAAAAATATATATTTTTAATTCATTAACAAATTAAATTACTCAATTAAGATTAATTAAAGTCAACACTAGTCAGGTGTAATGTTAAACTGAAACAAAAATTGAATTGCATAATGTCATTGAAGCAGTTTATTTGAAAATTTAAACTAGAAGTCTTTTTTTTTATTCTGAGTGTATATTTAAGGTTTTAATTAATGAAATCATTTTTCCATCATTTAGCAATTAGTTGGCTGTTACAAATTTACGAAAATTTTTTCTTTTTGTGTCACGATATCTTGTAGTACTGAGCATTGTCACTGAAGATAAATAGAACCCTGTTAGTCGAGAATGAATCAAATGAAAACAACGTGACTGGGTGTGTTCTTTGTTATCTCTTCCCATTATTATTAAGTATACAACGAACAAGTGCATGGACAATAATTTTTTTGTTTAAAAAATTATGCAAGTCTATCGGAATATTATCTAAATTTATAACAAATAATATTAAAAAAATAATAATTGAAATAAATGTTTATTTAACAGTAAAATATATTCAACAAAATTATTTTGTAAGATGAAACAACAAGCTAAGTGTACGTAGTAAGATTTTGATTATTAGAAAATTATAAAAAAAGGTTAAATTTTTTTTTAAATTTAATATCGTTTTATTTAGTAATGTAACTAAAAGTGCAAATTTTCCTATAACAATCTAAAAGAGTATACTTCAATATAACAAATTGCTTGGATATTTTTAGTCCATTCAACTACTTTGATATTAAAAATGGATTTTGCAAAATAACAGAAATTTGTTTTAGAAAATAAACACAATTTTTCTAAGACGTTGATCGGTAAAATAAACATCTTCGATTTTTAATATTAAGTTCACTTTTAATTTATTCATAATATTTCAAATTATTTATTAATTTAATTCAGACAGTTTATAAATTTATAAAATTAACTTGTAAAAGCTTCAAATGTCTTGTATTATCTTGAATAATGTTTAGCGACTTAAGAACAAATAAATAAAAGCGTTTAATTAATCAAAAATATTAAACAAGTTTATATAACAAATTTAACTGATTACGATTTATAAACTGGAACATTTTCAATTTTTGTTAAATAAAAATTCCGAAATATTAATTTATGTTTTAATGTAAAAAAGTATAAAACATTTCCTTTTAATTTAAAGTTTATTAACGATTTATTTACTGTAATAAGCTCATAATTTGATAAAAATGATTTTGATAAAGTTATATACTTTTACTTACAATTAATACTATTGTTTTATACAATAAAATTGTTTAATTAAATAAAATTTCACAAGTAACTTTTTACAAGTGGCATGACTTATCGTCAATCAAGGATTTATAAAATAATATTTATAATTAAGCAAACCATTTAGAAGTTTAAAAGACTTGGGAGCTTATCTTTCGGTTTTTATTTATATTTGCAAGATTTTCATCGATGAAGAATGCTTTTTGTGTTTCGTGATGTGCAGTCATAAATTTCTCTTTTAAAAGACGTAATCCCATTATACATATCAAGGGTCTTGAAATACATATAGAAACGATAAGACCGGCGATGTTTCAATTCTGTGGAGTATTTATTTAAAATGAATATTTAACACGGATACATGATAAATGTATGCTATCGAGTCCATCATTCAGTTTACACGCAAAAGTAAATACAAATTGAAGTTTAGCGTGTTTGGCAACTGTACAATGCTTTTATGAAATGTCACGATATTCTGGTTATAAAAACGTGACACAAGATATCACACATTTAGTTAAATTTTTATCATCAAGTAAACGGAGTAATTTTGTAGTTTGATCAATGATAAGATGCCATTTTTAGATTTACGATTGCTTTTATGATTTTAGCATGATTCATTGTTTTCACATAATGTGTCAATACATTTTTCGTAAAGCATAGCACTTTAAACAATTTATTTTGCATTGAAACTTTAATTGTATAAAGAAACAAATTAAACATAAAATGTTTGTATTTTTGTTATTATTTTATAACTATTTTAATTGTATATAAGTGTTGAACAGATCATTCATTGTTATTGATGTAGCGTTTTAAGAACAGTTGTTTGATTGTGAAAAAATAATTTGGATAAAGAAGGAATTACAAAATGAAACTGGAGATAGCATTCGCAAATATTATTTCATGAAACTTTGTGCTGAATCAAGTAAGTGGAAACTTTTTTATAAAAGTGATATCTTTTGAAGCCAACTCTATGTTTGAAGTGGTGTAAAATGTCTGAAATTGCAACTCTCTTGCCTCCGCGAAAGTATCTTTGTTCATTTTCTATATCATTTTTTCGTCTTTTTTGTCAATTCAATAACATCAAACTGTGTTCTTAAACATGAATTACATTTACCACGGATAACAGGATTAAGATAATGATCTCAACATCTGAGATGTAATTGGATTATTTGGGCCGAAGCTTAAACTAATTCTATTACGAGTGCAATAAACTTACGTGCTTATCTATAATTATCGATAAAATGACACAAATGATAACTTCATTGTAGGTACTTACAAATCATTCTATGAATTCTGACCTCAATTACTTACAATGTAAAGCTACTTTTTAACTTATTTACAATTGATGTTATTCTGAGAAAAGTCGATTTATGTGTGAGTAAGAATTTTAATTAAACTGATAAAATTTGACAAAACGATATAAAATAATTAAATTATCTAATTTTCCATTTTATTAATTTTGCATAGACTAGATAATTTTCAGCAAAATCGTTTATTAGAACAGATGAAAAAAAATTAAAATGTAACCTTTTTTTGCTATATTTAATTCTGTTATAGAAATAGCTATTTGGGGTAAAATAAAAATACATATACAATCCTACCAACAGACCAAAGTACATACACAGGGGTGGTACCAATGGAGTATGCGGAAATTTAGAATCTCATTAAGTGTTTCATAGAAGCAAGCACAATATCAGTCCTTTTTTAATAGCGTAAAAATAAATGCAAACTTTGCAACATGCTAACTATGATGAAGAAAACTCGTTTCTTCTCGTTGTGATAAAAAGTTTTCTATTCAGAGTTACATCCGAACATTCAAAGTTGTTTTCGTCACAATTCTTACAGTAGCATTTTCATTAAAAACGTTCAATAAAATTCCGTAAGAGAAATTTTATTTCTTACAAAGTTATAATTAATAATGTGATAACAAAGATGGTGAAAGAATTATGAATTTTAAGAAAAGTGGAACAGAGAAGAAAATATTATATACTTTAGGCCAGCTAAAAAACTTGGTTTCACACGAGATGAATATACAATTAAAATATAAACAATTTTCTAATTACGATTGATGTAGCAACAAAATTACTTGTTATGTTCAGAGAAATTATTTCTTCAAATTTCTGCTTCGATTTTAATCTTGTTTGAATTTTATTATTTGTAATAATAATTTTCAACTAACTTGGTAATTTTGATGTGGTGATATTGCAAACAAATATTGTTTATAGGTAAACAATTATTTATTTAGGATATAGATAAATTCATTGGTTGCTACTAAAATCAATTTCTTTAATTTGTTTACAATTAGATGTTAAACTGACATCATTTACATGTGATTTGAGAAAATTAAAGTTATTTTTATCAAATGACAATAACTAAGTGGTTGTCGTATTTCACAGACTGTAAAAACATTTAGTTGACATTGTGAGTGAAATAAATTTCAGAACGTTGTCCATATCTATCACTTTTATGAATACTTTCCATCATTGTCAAAAATGTCGACTTCTAATAACTCAAAAGCTTGAAGGTGAAACACATAAAAATGTGTAATTTTAGTATCCAGTAAAATAAATAATATTGCAACAGCACGACATCGATTGTATTTTCATTTTAGTATTCACGTGTTTGTAAATTTCAATTCATTTGAATATGCAAACACTTGTTGGTAAACTATCGTCAGCAATTATTAAGGAATATTTATTCATAATTAAATGTTAAAGAATATTGTGAATAAACCGTTTCAACAATTGTTAATATACTTTTAATGTTAATTTTAGTAATTATGAAAAATAAACCAAACAGACTATAGCTTTTTGCAGTGAGAAAAAATAAATATGTATTTGTTTATTTTGTATAATTACGATCTTCTGCATATAATTTTACAAAAGAAAAGTATGTAATAAAATATTTTTTGGTATTGTTATTAAAAATAATTTTTGTAATCTTTCTGTACAGATTGACTTCAGGTATACTTTAAAAAAACTTTTTTTAAAAATAGTATTTGAAATGTATGTATTTATAATGCAAAAAACAGAAAAAAATTGAAATCATATTTATCAACGTTTTTAATTATATCATTAATTTTATCAGATTATTTTACACTTAATGTATAATTCAGTTTTAAAAATTGGAAACTTCGTAATTCATTTATAAAGTACCATGCGTTTAAAAATATTTATAATTACACCGTTAGCGATTTATACAAATTTCATTTACAATCCGAAATTCACTTTGATCTTGCTAAATTAATTGAGCATTCATAAAACTGGTAAAATTTATTAATAAATGCATGTAAACAGGATTTTATGTATCGAGTTTAAGTGAACAAAAAATTATATGCCATGAAAAATATTAATCAAAATGAAAATTGATATGGTTATGCCAGGGTATTGATAGAAAACTTATAATAGGATTTATGTAAATGGTATCGGAATAATATAATATTAATAAGAAATTCATAAAGCAACGTACTATATTACAGAATGATAAATTTGTTTTTCAGTTCATAAATCTCATTCAATAACTGCGAGCTCAAATAAATTCAATAAATAAAATAATTAAAGCAGGATTAAAGTAAGCAAAGCATTTCTTTTATTATTAACATTTAATTAAAACTGTGGATAATTTGAAAAAAAAAGTTCAACAACAAGATGAAAAAGTTTAACATTTGTGCACGAAAGAAGCTCGTTCTACCTAATAAAAAGGATGAAAAGTTATGAATTTTAATAACATTGATATTTTATAAATTGAAAAAGTTTCATTCAACGATCGTAATAAATATTTTCAACAACCAAAGACTTTGTCAAAAAGAATAATTGAAAAGCAAAAATGATTTTTAAAACTGTTCGCAACTTGGAAATAGATGTCTTTATAAGTGAATACGTACTAAAAAATAAAGAGACAAGTTTTCAAAATAAATAGCTATTACCAAATGAATTATTTATATGATTTTTTAATAGAAAAGTGCAACATAATAATTTACAACTCAAAAAAAAAAAAATCATTTTTATCACAAGAAGTGTATATTCAGTGTTTTTCATTTAAAAAAGCAAAACAAAACAAAAATTAATAAAAATATTACACAAAATATAGACATTGAAATAAACTTTTTCTAAACATTAGATAAAGAAATACGATAAACATTCAAAAGAGGTAACTAATCATTTAAAAACTGTTTTGCAAAACTCAAAAAAAAAAAAAAAAAAAAAAACAG
>JABFPM010004566.1:0-12439 GCA_022817325.1 Idris sp. 1 HC-2018 | reverse complement strand
AATGATGAATAAACTAAGCCTTCATGAAAAATTTATTTTTGATAAAAATTTGTTACAAGGACTTGAAGATTAGACATACTTGACCAGGTTACTTAATGAATGTGTTTTCTTATAGTTCACAGATTTTTCCTGATTTTATATTTATTTTAAATAATAAAATAATTTTTGAGATACTTTTGAAACTGCACAAATAAAATAAAAAAACTTATTAACATAAATTTCTTGTATACATATTTTTTTGATCTTTTAAATTTATATATATGAATAAAAGCACAAAATGAATAAGTCACAAAAAATAATACTATGATTTCATTAAAATTAAAATTAAAATTAACAAATATAACAAATATAAATATAAAAATATTATGTGCAAATTTTAATGTACTCATATTATAAATATTTTATATTAAACATACAAATTTAACAAAAATGGTTGCGAAACATTTAAAGATTATATTTATCGTTTAAAATGTTCTGAAAAACTGAGATTTTAGCAGCTCGTGGTACGTACCAGTTCCATTAGTAAGTCAAGTTTGTGGGGTTCCGTTATTTCTGATCATTCGCCAGTTGAATATTATAAAAGGAAAGACAAGTTCTATTCCGAGGTCAGTCGTGTAAGATGGGCTACGTTGGGTCAATGTCAATGACGTTTAACGTTTCGTTAATGTGGTGTTTATTAGTTTTATTGACATTTAGCGAAACATTTGCTCTTGATTTAAATCGTCAAAAAAAGGATGCATACGATTTAAATTTAGACATTCCAGTAATCAGTGAACCTGATTCATCAGATACTGTGATTATTAAGGCTGTTGAAATTCCTGAAGACAGAATCACATATGAAGGTGCTCAAGTTTGGAAAATCGAAACAGTAGATGATACAAAAGATTATGTTTCATATTTACAAGAAACTGGAGGTAAATTTTTACGGCTACTTTTTATTTTAAATTATAATTGCATATTTTTATACTAATAAAGAAAAATTAAACATTAGCTTTGATTTTTTAAATAATGGCTTTGTTTGATCCGCATGAATTTATTTGTGAATTTTTAATTAACGTTTGCTTTATGTATGTACTTGCGTTACAGATATATCTATGTGGGCCGGTAATTCAACTAACGTTGATGTTATGGTTCGACCTTCTGCAATTCCACGAGTTACGCGTTTCTTAAAAGAAAGAAGAGTAAATTACGATATCGTTATTGCAGATTTACAACAAGCTATAAATCAAGAAAATCCAACTCCTTCAGCTGAAGAAATTGATGAACTTGAAGGACGAAATGGTACGATAAGATGACAAAAATATAACTATCGACATTTTATTCAAATGTGCAAAAAAAATTATAAAATTTATTTACTTAGAAGAATTTGTAAAAAAATTAGTCTCAAATTCAATGACCTTATAAAATAATGCTTCGCTTCAATAAGTTGTCTTAAAAATTTATCAAAAAAATCAGGTAACTATACTGAAAAACCATTTAACCTGAGTTTAGTTGTTTCGTGTCTCCAACCAGAGAGCTTTGGTTAAAAAAACAACCTAAGTTTAGTTAAAAATAACTAGACTCAGGTTAAAAACAAATAAACTTAGGTTAACCGGTTTCTCAATGTAGAATTTCAAAAATATTGCAAGATTTTTTTTTTCATTTCTGTCGCAAAAAATAAAAAATAATATATTTCGCTAAAAGTCATGTTTTAGCTCGCTACAAAATTTGGAATAATGTCAAATTCAAAATGAGAAATCATTATTATCCTCGGCCTCTGCATAGTAGTATTTTAAATTCTTTTGGTTATGGTCGTAGACAACAACAGGGTGAGATTATTTCATTAAAAACAAAAATTATCATTACTAATTGAATTCTGAATTTGTTTATCTTATAATAATATCCTTTTTACATTGAAAAATGCATGACTTTTAAAGCTCTTTTATCGACTTCCTTTATCGTTGCTTTTGCACTATTTAATAACAAAATAGAATGCTGGTTTTATCTCTTTTCGTTTATTTATATCCACAAAGTTATTTAAATAATGAGTTTTAATATTAAAAATTCTATTGCAAGAAGTTTGATAACCAGCATTTGCTTTTTTTATAGACAGCGTAAATATTCTGCACAAGTCCTTTGTCTGACCGTTATAATGCATAATGCTAATTCATTTGTTGAATTACTTTAAATTAAGTTGAAAATTCTCAACAGTTTGAAAATGAAATCTAGAGGATAATCTATTTATCTATTTTTTCATTTATTTAACTTTTTGCAACTTCTTTTATCATTTTATATTATCTATCATAATTCTCTATTTATATTTTATACTATTCAAGATCCCGGAAAAAACAAAATTAAGCATATTTTATTTGTACTCTAAACTTGTATATTTTATATTCAAATTATATATGATTTATGAATTAATTCATTTTCCAATTTTTATTCATAATCTTCTAAAAAATTGCAAAAATAATTTTATTGTAATATTACATAAAAACAACCGCGCAAGTTGTAAAAACTGGCATGAACTAATGAATACATTTACACAGTTTTGACAACAGTACAGAGTACAGGCGCATACATGTGACCCACTAACTTAATTAAACTTGCTCACTAGTTATTACTGGGTCAACTACAAATACTGTTATTAATTTAAAGTCAAGTTTTACAGTTTTTTAAGTTCTAAGGTTCTAGTTTGTTCAATAAAATTTGAAAGAATTGATCATGCATATATTTTCACAAAAAAAATTAATGCACCTAGCATAGCAACATTTTTCTCTAAAATGACATGTTTTTAAGAAGTTAGACCACTGTACAACTTAAAAAATAAAGTCCTTCGTATTTCTGCATGGAAAAAAATCTAATAATTTGTTTAGTTTGTTAAAAAAATATTTGTTTGACCAGAACACAGGAATTTTCTGTGACAAACCTGAAATATATTTAGTACTTATGTATAATTTTGTATAAACGAAATTGAAATTTGGTTAAAAACTTTTTTCCGTCCAGAGTGGCCCAACCTTTTAATGTAGTGATGTAAGTAATTTATCTTAAAATATTATTATTAATGTTCAACTGTTTAAGTTTCAATGATAAATAATTGTTATAATTTTCCATTTCATTGACTAAACTACTTGGATTTAATTAATTTGCAATTTTATCATTTTTGAAGTGTATGATACTAAATTAAAAATAAAAAATGTGTACAAGCTGTAAACAGAATATCATTACAGGACATCGTATGGAATGGTCAAGTTATCATAGGCTTGATGATATACATGGGTATTTAGATTATCTTGCTGAAACGTTTCCCAATTTTTGTTCAGTTATGACAATTGGACATTCAGTAGAAGGACGTCCTTTGAAGGTAAAAATCAAACAATAAATAAAAAATGTTTACAAATAAAGACATTTTGCTAAAAAGAATTAAAAATTTAATGATTTGAATTTTTAATTTATTTTATCAATCCTGTTTTAGGTTCTACGTATAAGTAGAGGTAATCCTAAAGATCCTGCAATTTGGATCGATGGAGGAATTCATGCTCGAGAGTGGATTTCCCCAGCATCTGTTACATATATTATCAACCATCTTGTTGAAAATGCAGATACATTAGAAGCAGAATATTATATACTACCTATCGTGAATCCAGACGGGTAAATACATTTCTTTAATAAAAAATATAAATTAAATAACAAATGTTATAATTATTTAAAGAATCTGAACTATTACTGTTTTAGTTTTCGTGTACTATTTCTTTTTCACAATTACAATCACTAATCATTTCGTCTCCTTCAGTCTTTTGAGAGTGACATAACACCGTGAATCTATTTATTTTATAGATATGAATATACTTTCCGTGGTGATCGATTGTGGCGTAAAAACAGAAACAACCCCGAGAAAGGAGGGGTCTGTATAGGAGTAGATCTCAATCGTAATTTTGGCTATAAATGGGGTGGAATGGGCACAAGTAAACAACCTTGTCGTGAAATTTTTTGTGGTGCTGGGCCATTTTCTGAACCAGAAACACGCTCCATTAAAAACTTTTTTGAAGTTAGTGCAGCAAATTTCAAGGTAAAAAACAATAACAAAGAATCAATATCTAATGTATAGAAGTGTAAAAAATGGTATTTTAAATTAATATTTTTGTAGGCTTATTTAACATTTCATAGTTACGGACAATATATATTATATCCGTGGGGATATGATCGTCGTGTTCCACCAGATTATGCAGATTTAGATCGTGTAGGACAAAAGGCAGCGGCTGCGATGAAACTCGCAACTAGAGAAAATAGTGTATACACAGTGGGAAACAGCGCAACTACGTTGTATGCGGCATCTGGAGGTGCCGATGATTGGGCGAAAGCAATGTTAAAGATTAAATATACATATACCATTGAACTTCGAGATAGAGGAAAAAGTGGTTTCGTTTTGCCTGCACGATATATCATTCCTACAGCCAAAGAAGCATTAGTTGCGGTTAAAGTTATTACTGAGGCGTGTAAAGCACTTTAATAAATTTCATCCAAAACTAATAGTGCTTAAAAATGACTTCTTACTTTATAAAACTCAATTTTTATAATATACTTAGATGTACTAATTTAAGAAGTAATTATTATATTTTTGTATTTATTGATTTATAAAAGTATATGTAATTTAAATGTTTGAACATGAAAAAACATTAACTTGTTCAGAAATAAATCATGTTGTATTTACATATCCAAAATTTAGTAATTCATTTTAAAAAAGCTTTATAATACAATGCCACGAGCTTTATCAAAAAAATGTTTATGACTGAATCTGTGGCACACTAGCATTATAAGTCCACATATAATACTTTCGTCTCATATTGTTGGAAGAAATTGATAGTGAAACTGGTTCTTCTCAGAACAACAAGTTCTGCTTTATAAGTTAAGTTGACATCATAAAGAGTATAAGATAGATTCAGCGTTTCTAATCTGCTGCAAACCTCGTTTTACTGTTTCATTTGTTCACTTGAACTGATTCAATGTTGAGCCATTTAATAATGATTAAGATTTTTTATTTTATTATTTTTAGTGATATTACAGTGTTTGGAATACATGAAATTTCAAGTAAGATAATAATTTTATTAATAAAGTTAGAACAATTTTTAAACTATAGCTTAATAATATAAACATATACATCAAAATACAATTTTGTTTTTATTTCTTTACATTTACAATAAAAATAATTGATAAAAAAAATAGTAGCTCACAAATATAAATGTATTTTAATGTAATATTTTTTAAATCTCCTAAATATAGGACCCATGTCACTTGAAATGTTACTTGAAAGACCCATAAGGATAGTAGGTGGTAAGGATGCTGAAAAGGGAAGACACCCGTGGCAAATGTCTATTCATTGGGGAAACAGACTCAATAATTTACCCGCAAGACATGTATGTGGAGGAAGCTTATTAACTTCTGGATGGATTTTAACTGCAGGACACTGTATAATTTTATCTCCTTTACGCAGACCGGCACATTCAAGTGAATTTATTGTTTTTGCTGGAAAATACCGTCTTGGAATTTATGAAGATACAGAACAAAGTCGACTTGTCAGCGAAACATTTGTGCATCCTTATTATAACGGGTTAGTGGAATCTAGATTTATTTTTCTTTAAAATTGAAACTATTTCATAATTCACCCTTCATCTTGTGATTAATTGTAAAATATTTATAAATATCTCGTAATTTATTGGATTTATATTTTTTATACAAATATGAGCCTAATAAATCTATGATTTAAAATGTGTATTATATTTCCAGGACTGTAGCGCCTTTTGACATAGCTTTAATGAGATTAGAAATGCCTTTCGAGCTAAATCCTTTCGTGTCTACCGTGAAAATACCAAATACAGGAGTAATTCCCAAAGGAAAAGCAATGTTGACAGGTTGGGGAAGTATTGGAAGAACAAAATCACCTGCAAATCCAGTAGAGTTACAAGCGGCAATTTTACCAATTTTGAATTATGATGTTTGTAAACAAGCCATTATGAAAGCATTAAAACATGAAAGACATGTGCCATTACATTTCACGAATATTTGTACAGGGCCACTGGATGGGTCATTGTCAGCCTGTAAGGTATGAATAGTTAAAAATTTTATAACAAACTTAAAAAGTTTGAAATTTTTAATAAAATTTTTCTCTTTTTAATAGGGTGATTCTGGAGGACCTCTAATCATAGAAAATGAATTTTCCCAAGTAGAAGTTGTTGGAATAGTTTCATGGGGGTTATTCCCTTGTGGTGCTCGCAATGCTCCGTCAGTTTATACAAGAGTATCTGCATTTATTCCTTGGATAGATTATATCTTATCAAGTCAATCATTTTATTTGAACGAACTATAAATTTGTTTCGGTAGCTAAATTTAACCGGAATTATAATTGTGACGTTGAATATTGATTATTCAAAAGGATAAATTTAAAATTTTATGTAGAAAAAACATAATATTTCTAACAGACATATCAAAATGTAAAATTTTCTTGAAAATCATAGAATAGTAAAAAATTTAGATTATTGAGAGTCTTTTAGATTCATTATTTTAAACACTGAATACTTTTTATAATTAATGATAAAATAAAAATAATAATAATATACGGAGCTTTCTTCATTACCGTCAAATAGGGTAACTTTGTGCACGATGTGACACTTTATGAACTTTGTTTAAAAAAAACCAATAATTGATTTTTTGTCAATTTTTGATGACACTAGATTTATGGTTATAAACAAAAGAACAAGTTTTGATAGTTAATATAATTTTTGGAGGGTTTACTCCATGAAATAAAAACCATAACATTTCTTGCACAAAGTTATACTTGTTTGGAGCAACTTTGTGCAAGAAGTTTAATTGAGATAAGTTTAGGTAAATTATTAAAAAAAACTAGTAAGTGAAGTCAAATAAATGTTTCAAGTATTAAAAATTAAGTAGATACACTAATTTTACAAACAAATTATATTCAATTACTTTTGTTACAAAATAAATCATTTTCAAAACAAAATATTAGTTAAAGTCAATAAAAATAAATATCTTATAGAACATATGTGTTAATACAAGCTTAAAAAGAAATATTTTTAGAATTTCATTGGAGACTAACGTAACTATATTATTTCTAATTACTGTTTTTTTATTAGTTGGTATTTTATAAATTTGATTTTTAAAACTTTTCAAAAATATCTTTTTTAGTGATTTTCGGATTATTATAACCAAATGTAGGTCCTAAAGTTAAAATATTCGAAACATTATTTAGTAAATTTATTTGTGCTAAATTTTCTATCCAATTGCTATGGTTAAATTGTATATAGTTTTGATACAAGTATAAAGTATTGCGCTTATCATATTGGCTAAAAAAAATTTCATAATGGTATTCTAAATTATTGAGTTTTTCCCTATTCAAGTTAATGTGTGTTTTTTGTGAATTTTATTTGAGATGGTATTGAATAGTAAATATTGAACTGTTTTGAAGCGGCTGTAATGGTCATACCATCATAAACTGCTTTTAAACATGATTCCAGCTTATCTGCAGTACTGTTAGAATAAAAAAAAATATTTGCACAAAGTTTCCTCATTCGACGGTATATATAAAATCAAATCATTAGCTGACGTGCATAAAAACAAATTAATAGACATTATTAGTTGTCAATGTATAAAAATAAATTTTTAAAAAATTTTAAAAATCGTGAATGCAATACCAAGTTTCAAATGATAAAATTATCTTAAATACAATGACCATTCATGTAAGAAAATTAATTTTTCTTTGTAAATTTAATAATAAAATTATTATACATGTAGAATTACAATCCGTTAATTCTAGCATTATTGTTATTTTCTCAGTCTACGAAATTTAAAAATTTGAATTTATAAAAATAAATATTCTTTTAATTTTGAGAATACTTCTAAAAATGATGAAAAAACTGGCAATACTTTTGATTATGAGTTTTTTTATTATGGGTAAATAGAATAATTATATGTCATATCATAGTAATAATTTTCAATTAAAATAAAATTCTATTTTGTTCAAATTAATTTTTTATTCTTGAATGGGTTATATGCACAAGTATTGTTATCTTCTTATGTAATTACTATAGAATTATTTCATTATACGAAATATTGTAATTAATATAATTATTTGTCTAACAGAAAGCATAGCAAGAAAACTTAACAACAACATTTTCGGAGGTATTAAAATTCCTATTAAAAGAGCACCATATCATGTTAAAATTTTTATCCATGATGAGTATCAGTGTGGTGGAGCAATAATATCTTCCAAATTTGTTGTCACTGCTGCTCACTGCTTCTATGAAGACATAGATAATGTTTCAACGTCTGTAAAAGTTTGCGTTGGATCTCATCATTTACAAAAAGGTAAATGTGTACTAGCAAGTGCGTTTTATTTATCGCACTTCTTCTTTGATGAAATAAATGACCGTAAATTGAATTTGGACATTGCTCTCTTACAAGCAAGTATTACAAGTTAAAATATTCATCTTTTATGCGTGTTCTATCAGTTTATTAATATTTATTCTTGTATAGTTAAAATACTCCGTTAAGGAATCGGAAAATGTTAGATATATATCTTTACCTTGTAAACCACCTGAAATTGGGGAAAAAATTATATTAACTGGTTTTGGTTGTACGTCTATAAATAATAATCGTTCAAGCAAAGTACTACAATTTTATAATTCCATCATCATAAAATGTCCAGAATTTAAATTTTACGACGACTCAGATGTTTGTGTTGAAACTACTACAAAAAAGTATGCTTGCTCGGTAAGTCTAAATTAAAATAAACTTAATGTAGATTTATATATAATTCTTATAACAAAAATTTATTAACAATTTTTTAAATTAAATTTTATTTCAACTTTGCGCAATCTAAGATCACTTTTTATGCAAAATTTATTTAAATATTTATTTCTCTATTAAACTATAAACTTTCCATGTAAAAAATGTAAAAAAAAGTAGTGAAATTTGAGTAATGAATTTGGAGATTTATAAGTAAGATTAAGTTTAAAGTAAACATCAGTTTTCGTATTTTTTTCTATCTGAGGACTTAGACTCGTAATACTGCTCTTTCACTTTTGTCCCTATAGGTTGAAATATTATTTTAATAAGCCGCGTGCTATTCTTTGTCTTAAATTTACACCAACGGTGTAATTTGTTAAATATATAATTCTCGCAATCAAATGGTGCTATTTTTTGAACATCGGAATCTTGCAACCAAATGATGTTATTTTTTAATTCACTGATCAGCCAGCCGGACTGTTCTCTCTTAACCCTTTGAGGAACACATTTTTTTGCACAGAAATATTAATAATATTATTATGTTTTCGTGGTCGCTGATCACGAATCTGTTAATAAAATTTCAAAATTCAAAATGGCGGATACAATATGGAACACTGAATTTTGAAAAAATTATGTTATTATGGAATTAATAATTATTATGTATATTTTTAGGTAATAGTTCATAAACATTGAAAATAATGGATCTAAGATAATGCAGTACCAGAAGTTAACACTAATAAGATAGTTTTCTATCAGCAATCTTAAAATAATATAATAAGGCTCATTCATCATTTTAATTATATTATCGTTTCAGAATTTGGTCAACCAATTTAAATTTCAAAGTTTTATTTACAGATTTGTGATCAGCGACCTCAAAAACATATCCACGGCTTTATTTGCAGATTTATATCATTTTTTTAGAATTTGGTCCTCCATATTGGATCCGCCATTTTGAATTTAAAAATTTTATTAACTGATATGTAATCAGCGACCTCTCAAAAACTTGTAGTAATGTATTTTTGAAGAAATCAGCACATTTTATTCTGAACATTGATTTGAGTTGAACTGTATGTTTGTTGTAAGTGAAAAGAAAAGAATGGATAATGATTTATCGAAAAACCTTTCACTTGATGTGTGTGTAATTATTAAAAATATCATACTTACGTAGCAAGGAAATACATTTTTTTGACAAATAATACTAAGTTGATAGCTTTTGGATAAGTGATATTTTGTGCGAATGTCAACTGTTTTATCAGTGTTACCAACATTCAAATTTGAAAAAAATTTATGCAGTCAAGTTTGTTAATACCTAAAGACTATAATAGTCAATTTTCATTGAAATCTAGTGATTTTTCAAAAAGATATTAGACTTTAAACAGGTGGGATCCCTGAGTCCCGCTGCCCCTCAAAGGTTTAAGACCAATCTTATGGGCAAAGTCATGTCTGGCAATGAGTTAATATTGACTTTTTTTAAAATTCGGATTTTTTTTACCATTTCTTGTGTTAATTTATACTTTTCTTGGCATTTATTTTTATTGTGCAAATTTATAATAATAATTTCAAAATATACCATAATCAATTTTAATAATTTTATATTTCACCATTATTTGATTTAATTTTTATTATTTTTGGAATATTATGTCTTTTACTTATAATTATCTCCTTTGAAACAAAAGAACGATTTCTTTCGTATGAGAATCTTATTAAAAGTTTTATAAAATGTTATTATATTATATTATGAATATATTATTATTACATTATATGTTATTATTATATGCAAAGATATTAAATATCATGTAAAATTACAACCGGCTCGTTTATGAGTCGGCCGTACTTGAAGGGCTAAAACTAGTTCTTTGTGCATTATTACGATTATTTTTTCTTTCAAAAGTTCAAAAAACTGTAAGATATATTTTACAGCTTTTTAAGTATTAGTTAGGGGAATTGTCAAGCATGTTACTTGAATTTGAAAGTATTTTATTTAACTTTTTAAGATTGTATTTAAATTTTACAAGTAGTTTTTTAATGTTAAGAATTGTTATGTAATATTACAATATGACGGATAATTATAATAAAATATAGAAGTTAATACAAGATGTCAGCATGTTTTTTTTGTTTTTTTTGATAGCGGATATAATAGTTAATATTAGTTTTGTTTCCATGCCACCTGTAGATTATTAATCTAATTATATTAAATGCGTACCATGCGCTACAGAAAATTGCTAGAAGTTCACACTGAATGTCCTGAATGTTAAATATATATTTTTGGGAAACATAATACTTCAAATAAAGCATTGTAAAAGTTAGAAAAAGTTTGGTTAAATTAAAATAAAGTTTTGCAAAATTGAAGTAACACACTTGAAAATTTGAGTATTTCTTACTGACAACAAAATTCCCCGTGAAAAATACTTGAATTTTGTAGGTGAATCCTCTGGCTATAGCCTCGACTCATTATAGTTTAAACCAAAATTTTGTTTCTAGGGTGATAGTGGAAGTCCATTAATAAGTGAAAAAAATTATGAATTAATTGGAGTGCTAAGTCGAGGTTTTTGTAATATGCCAGGTCCAGATATTTTTGCTAATGTTTATTATCAAATGAATTTTATCGCTTATATTACCAAATTGAAACCCGTTAAATGTATTTAAAGCATCTAACATAATCTTCAGAAATAAAATTATAGTGACTGTTTAAAATATTAATTAAAGAAATAAGAAATTGAAATACTTTAATAAGAAATAATATGTAATAAAAAAGTTTTAATATACATATTTAAACTATAAACTTCAGTGGATTTAATGAGATACTTCATTTTAAGGTAGATTTTTAAATAAATTTTGTTGTGTTTTAATAAATGATTTGTCAATATATTAACAAAATCTGTTAAATAATTACATTAAAACCAATTTAAAAAGTATATTGTTAATAAAATACTTATAAATAGTATATTATTTTACTAGTGAACTCCTCATTTCTTTCATGTGTAAAGTACGATACTTTTTCTCACAAGTACGTTACAAGAATTGTAATTGTATGGAGAAAATTACCTTGTTATTTTCTCAATTTCGATTTTTTTTTCATTTTATCTACCTTTGGTAAGTTAGAAAGTATTAGAATTAAACATTATTTTCTCTGTGATTTGTAATCAGTTTATTAAATTAGAAAATAAATAAAATTTGTAGGTTGAGGAAATAAGAAGGTAAGTCCATTCTGGAAGTTTTCGAGATATTTACGATTGAAGATACAAAAAAGATTTTTAGGTTATTACGCTTTCAATAACCTAGTAATCTAAGTGTTTTTTTCCTTTCAATTTGTACATCAAAAACACATTTGATCTATTAATTATTATTGCGCGTTGAAGATTTTATCTAATCAATTTAAATTATAAAATCTGAAATTTAATTAATTCAATTTATTTTCTTGAATTAAATGCCACAGCATTTGTCTTGCTTGTTATGACTTCTGTGACAGTTTGTTGTTGTGTATATGCTTCCCTCCGTTAGAACGGTCGTTGCCAAAATTGAGTTTGATAAACGAGGTGGGTCAGTTAGTTATCGTATTCGTTCAATGAACATTATTATACATTTCAGAGCCCACCTTATCCAAACCACCCGTCCATTTTGTATACTTCCTACTGAGAGCTCCGAGCCTCGGTCGTGTCCT